>JABFPQ010000061.1:0-17124 GCA_022817265.1 Masnerella sp. ZL-2020
AACACTGCAAAAGTTTAAAAAAGAAAACAGTTTTGGAAGTGAATAATACTAAAAAAAAAGTATAAAAAAAAAGTAAAAATAATAAATAAAAAAAAAAGGTAAAATTTTCAAGTTACAATAAAAAATTTTAAATTTTTACCAAAAAGGTTGGTTTTGGTAAAAAACAAGTCAAATAAATTTACCCATTTTTTTCGAGAAAAACCTGTTTTACATAACATTTGCTTCTAAACTGTGATTATGAATAAAAAATGAACTATTAGTACAGATGTTTTATACAATTTGTTATCAAATATGGAAACATTGCTCAATTATACTATTTTAATTCAATTTTGCCGTACATTAAAAAAAACAACATTCTAGGAAAACATTTCAGATTTAATATTAAAAAAGTTAAGAAAATAATCTTATCTTATTATTATTTCAAATTCAATAATAAATGCTACATGATAAATTATCACTTCGATAAGCGCGATGATTAGAAAAAGTTTCGTTAAGATTTTGAGTGTAATCAGAATTAATTTGTTGTTATAAAAAAGTATTAATTCATTAAAGAAAATATTTAATTACTTCTAGTTATTGATAATACTTAATTAATGATCTTACATTAGTTTACATTAGCATTTAATTAGAATTACATATATAATAATAAGTAGTTTTTCGATTCAAATGCAAAGTGTTTCGAGAAAATATCTTGATTAATTATGAAAAATAAAAGTGATTATCATTATTGGTACTAGAAATACATTTTCATTATATTATAGATGAATATAACGAAACAATAAAAAAAATTAAACACAATTTCTGAAAATTATTTGTATTGAATTCAATAAAAAACTTATAAAAATATTTATATTTATTGAATTATTTGAATTAAATGAAACCATAATTTTGAAATTTCATTTTTTTAACTGAGATACCACAATTACATTTGCCAGATAAAACAACATTTTGACAGTATTTCTCGAATCTAGAATATTTTGTATCATTTCATATATTTTCTTAGCACCTCAAAATTGAGGGTGAATGTACTACATTATTGACATTTATATATTGATTATAAGCTAACAGTGATAAAAGAAGAACGAACAAATGGTATAATATTGAAAATGATGGTTTTTAATTTAGGAATGGAAGAAGCAACAATAACACATTTGTCTCTCCACACAAATATTTGATTCAGTTTTGACCAATATTTATTAAAAATACACATATATATTGTTATAAATAACACAGAAAGTAATAAAACAGTATCTGAAATATCAATATTTGTCTATAAATTAAAAATGAATCATATATTTTTCGTTTCGTTGAATCTATAAATTTGTCGTAAAGTTAACAGTAATAATATTGATTTTATTTTCATTAGATAGATATTTGACTTCCGGTATCAATCCTGTAAAAATTGACTTCGTTGTAAATCAGCCACAGAACTTCCAGTTTTTTCAAATATTTGAAATATTTCGTTTTAGGTTAGCCTCCTTTTGTCACTTCCCCATATCCTCCGGAAACTTGTAAAATAAATGCGATAAATTTTATCGTTACACAAATCTATATAGACACTGAAAAAAATAAAAAATTTGTGTTATTCCTATATTAAAATATACAATACATAAATTGAAGCTTTTGTAGATTGGTTCATTTATTAATGAAACACGTTCATACATTTTTGATAGCGAACCGTAATATTCGCGCCAAATCCTTCTGGAACATTTGTAAATTCTCTATATGTGTAATCGCAGTAAAAATATAGTTCAACCACCGCGCATGATAATCGCATTTTTTTATGTAAAATTAACGTGAATAAAATACACTAAATAAAAAAAACTGCTCACTTTGAAAGGGCCCAAAAATTGATCTTTTTCAAATGTAGGGCATTTCGTTAATTTCGATCGTAGATTAACCCTTTACCGCCCGACGGGACATATATGTCCCAGAAACTTTTACGACTATTTGAAAAAGTACTACATTTCTGATTGATCTTATATTGGTTCTGCGTGATTCTTTAGGGTTAAAGATATCAATTGAATGGCCACAGATGGCGCTCCACGTTGTCATCGCTTAATAACAATCAGCACAGCAATAACAAAAACAAATTATTTTTATTTTTTTTTACTATTTTTGGGCGTTAAAGGGTTAAAACGACAAATACTCTCTAGAGGTATACCCCACCCTTACAAAATGAGCCATCAAGCGATTAATTTGGCCTAAACAAACCCCCCCAAAACCCGCCAAAAATGGTCGGTTTTTTGGCCCAAATTCTAGGGAATTTGATAACCTTTAGCCCCATATCTTTGCCCAAGTCCGACGATCACCGATAAACCCCTTGGAGAGGTTCAAACTTCGCCTTTTTTCACCTGAAAAAACGCCCACTATTGATGAGGGTTTTGAGGGGGTTTAATCAGGTCAAATTAAAATGGCCACTTTTCGAATTTTTTAAAGTGATCAGTGGTTTTTGAACAATTCATATTTATTTGTTTTCTAAAATCTATTTGAATTGGGACGTTCCTTGCGTTCTAGTTTGCATATGAAAATCGTTATCGTAACGAAAACAAACGATTTATCATAAAAAATGACTTTTATAACAAAATCAATTATTAGATTAGTAATTGGTAAAGATTTGTTAATGTTATCAAATCACTTTAGATGTATATATAACTGTTTATTAAACACATGTGTTATATTATAACACATGTGTTTAATCTAATCTCTAAAAAATGTAAACAATATATTTTTATACATTGTATGAATAATAGAAAAAATGTATTTGTAATATTTTCGTTGCATCTTTCTCCTTCAAATCTTTAGAGTAAAAACTCGACCTTTATTTGCACTGACCACGAAAAATGTCTTTAGCGCGATATGTTTTTGGGCGAGCGGGGAGTAAAGTTCTACATTATTCTCTTGTTGCAAGTTATAATTCAACGGAAATTTTCCGAAGAGTTTACCTTCAGATATTTGGATGAGAATAATAATAGATTGAAAATAAACTTGTATACGAACAACTGTAAATGTTTTTAATCCTAGTTTTGATTTTAATACTGTTTATTCCTCTCGAATTGTTATTCAAAATTGTAAGTTGTTTTCAATATAATAGTAAGTTATAACGCACAGCTGTTTCGTGAAAAAACAAGTTTTTTGAAAAAATATAACTTTCAAACATTTTGTTACTTCACTGCAAAAATCTAATATTTTTATTTTTCCTATTCACACCGAAAAGCTTCGTCTAAATAACATTGTTATATGAACAAATATTTAAAAATACTCCATATCCGTCATTTCAATATTGACCCGCAGAATTGATTATACATATGTTACGTTTTACCCGTAATTATACACGTAATGTTTGATTTCTATAAGAAATGTAATAATTATATACAAAATAATCTGTAAAGGCAAACTGAGATTACATTAAGTAATAAGAAAGAATAACGCGGAACTACTCTCATGATATCAACGCGCACCCACACTTTTCGTTATCTTCTGACGCTCCGTTGATACAAAACTACACATAATATTTGGTATATTCCTTTAAAGCCTGACCTTGCCGAATTTAATCCTAAATAAGAAATACTCGTAATTGTTTATATGATTACGAATTTTCGTCACGATTATAGCAATTGCTCATAGTGTTCGAACACTGATTTTACTTATACAATTGTCATTTTCAAGAAAACCATATTTTTTATACTTTGATTAAAAATATAGATACGTTACACGTGTCTTTTGAGAGGATGCATCCACAGGAAAATGATGCATAATTTCCTTCGATAAACAAATCAGGAAATATAAAAAGTCAGTGCATTTCCCATCAAAAACTACCGGAAATAGATAAGAAACTATGACTCTAATTTCCTCCGACATTTCTCCTCTCCACCACTCCAAACCATTATCAAAAAAGACCAAATATAAATATACAAAATCTCGACGGACAGTCAGATCCGATCCGACCCGTACTTCAACAAACTCAGTTAATCAAGCAAACTTCTGCGGAATCTCAGTTTGCTTAAATTCATATCGTTTATAACTTCAGTGCAAATAAAATAACTCCAGTTCTACAAAATATTTTATTATTGAAGTGGCCCAAGTCACCAACCAATCCCAAAAGGCGAACGTCAGCCGCTCGGCGTTCAAACAACTATAACATTGGTGACAGCGGAAAAGGGATTGTCGAGTGACATTTGAGACTCTATGAAACACCCAAATGCATTTTGTGTAAAACTCGCACAAGACTTTGCCGTGTATTCATATTTTGACAGCCGCTTTCAGTGCAAGGATTGTCTGTGCATCGGCAAAGTATTGCGTCAATACCACGGTCTCCATAAGATTTGCAACTTCGACGAATACAACTGCTTCATCTGCCATAGAGAACTCTTTCACATTGTCATCGCAGAACACTGCAGTGAATGCAACGGAGTATTCAGGGAGGACCCCTCAAAGCTGAACGAGGTGGCCGTTGTCATCCACGAGCTGGACGTCGAAGATTAAACTGCAACCGTGCCGTTCCCGAGATTCAGATAAGCAATCATCATGATAAAACTAATGTGAGATCACAAATTTCTTATTGTAAAATTGAAATAGTTTGTGAAGGGATATTTTTGAGATTGTTAAGTATTTTGTTCCGTTTTTTTTCTTTTATTACACTAATGGGTTATCTTTCACCCGAATCTGCCAAAACCATAAACACACGCGGAGTAGAGCCCATAATAATATTACGTAGGTATTACGGAGATAACACACTTTGTTTTACCCTACGCGTGGACAAAGCTTATTTTAACGAGGGACTCATTTGTGAACCTTGCGCAATAAGACGCTATAGAGCCCAACTAGACACATTACCACAATGTTTTGATTTGCACCTTTTGATAAAAAACCCAAGTCTACGTAAAGAAGAGTGCCTTTACTGTAATCAACGAATATTCGCAGTACGACACTATGAAAGATGCGACGAATGCGTCGATTATTGCGAAAGATTCCGTCCTAATTTGGACAGAACCGGATTTGAAATTATATATTCCGATGATATCAATGTATAATTGAAAATCTATTATCCTTCCTTTTGGCTTTTCTGAAATGAGTGAATTTTTGGATTATTTACATACATATTGCTTCCGTCTCATTTTATGTCCGATCTATGCAATCGATATAGGGTATTATCTCTGTGAAGACTGTTATCTCAGTTATTACCAAGATAATGATTATGAAATATTTCGCATTGATCAACTGCATCTTTTAATTCGAAAACCTACTTACAGAAATAGATCATGTTTTTCCTGCGATAGATATCTTTTTTCGAGAACTCATTTCGAGAATTGCCATATTTGCACCCGAATGTTTAATAGTCGATTTAATGACATACTTGAATACGGTTATGAGATAATACACATTGAACCGTGATTTTCACCTAATGTCCGATAGTGACTCCTCCGGAAACAAATCTCCAACCCTACCAGATCATGACTTTTGTTCTCCTGCAAGACCAGTAATTTCTAATAACCCTCAAATTCTAGAATTACAAGAGTTTATGTCAAATTTGTCACTTGAAAATATAGACAATAACGCAAAGATGCCCGAACAAACTGTTTCAATTAAATGTGCATTAGAGTGCATACAGCGATTCGACGGTAAAAACATCCCTGTACGCGACTTTATCAAATCGTGCAAAACTGCCAAGAAATTGGTAACTAATTTCCCAGAAGAAACATTTATTCAATTGATTAGAACTAAATTGCAAGGCGACGCCAGCATTGCGTTTGGTGAACGCGACTTCAGTAATCTGAACGAATTCTACACTGATTTGTTACAAATTTTTGGCGATCTTAAATCATCAGTAACTTTACAAACGGAATTAGCTATAATTAAACAACGGTCAAATGAAACGGTTAGCGCTTTCGGTTGTCGAGTAATTGATTTACTAAACTTACTAAAAGAACGTACTTATTCAGAAAACGAAGAAGCTGTGGCTAAAGTTCTATTTGCCCATTTTGAAACAACTGCAATTAAAAGCTTTATTCATGGACTAAGACGCGATCTTGAAAATCGATTAACAAACGCGAATCCGACATCAATCCAAAATGCTATAGATCTTGCTCGGCAAAGCGAGCTGGACATAAAAGAAATAAGCCGAATACATGGCACTAATTTTTCAAACAACGCATATTCGGTATGTTCATTAAACAGACGTTTAGAATGTAAAATATGTGGCAAAAATAATCACTCAGAAGATCGATGTTTTCAAAGAAATAAGGGCAATAACTTTTCCCACAGACAGACTAAAAATAATCACGAACCCGAAAGAACCTGTCATTATTGCAAAATGCCGGGTCATTTTATTAGTAATTGTGAAAAACGGAAACGCGCAGATAATAAAAACGTTAATACAAATAATCTTGGTCACCAGGCGCAAAGTTCGGCACAAATCACGGGTCCGGGAAACTAAACCCGGCCCCTGTTGCAAACCCAATAGGGGCGATTTCCACGACTTCTACGATTATCAAAAAGGTATCTGATTATCCACGGATTCTTGAAATAACATCCGGAAATTCTAAATCGGAATATACGAGCAAAATTGATTCATACGGGAGCGACCCACCATTGATTCAATTATATTCAGATAAACTAGAAAATAGTACCGGTTGTTTTATGATAGATTCTGGGTCTGAACTTAACGTCATTAATCTAGAGTCTTTATCACTGAACGCGATTAGAGAAATTGACGAAACCGCTATTGTGTCAGTAACAGGTATAACTGTCGGATTACCATTAGATACTATAGGTACTATAGAAATTCCTATTTTCAACACCCCGATAAATTTTCACGTAGTTAGGAATTTACCTTCTTTGAGAGAAAATGGAATTTTGGGATCAAAATTTTTATCTGAAAATAAAGCCACTTTGTCATATGCAGATAATACGTTATCTTTTAACGATAAAATTATTCCTTTTGTTGAACAGTGGAACATTAGTTTACCACCACGAACGAAAATGCAAGTTTCTGCTCCTGTCCTTGATACTGACCTAACTGAAGGCTATATTCCAGTACTTCGATTAAAAAAGGGACTATTCGGTGGCGAATGTATCGTTAATATAGAAAATAATCATTGCAAATTATTCTTGATTAATACCACAGAAAAAACGCAGAATCTGACTTTGCCAAAATTAACAGCATTTCCATTTTTGAGTAAAGGTTATAACGTTTCAAATTCGAGATTGCAAGAAGAAAATGTGCCATTCACAACTCCTAATCGTGCCGAGCGCGTTTTATCACTACTTAAATTAGAACATCTTAATGAAGAAGAACTTGTTCATGTTGAAGATATCGTGAAAAATAATTCCGATTTATTTTATCTTCCTGGCGATTCGTTACCGCATACGAATGTGCTTACCCATAAGATTCCTACTATAGATGATCGTCCAATATACACTAAACAATATCGATTTCCCCCAATTCATAAAGAGGAAATTGATCGGCAGGTGGGAAATCTTCTAGAACAGAGAATCATTAAACCATCCGAGTCACCTTATAGTTCTCCTATTTGGATCGTTCCCAAAAAAAATGATTCTCACGGAAACAAGAAATGGAGACTTGTTGTCGATTTTCGTAGGTTAAATGACATAACTATTGGTGATCGATATCCTTTACCTAATATTTCAGATATTTTGGATCAATTAGGAAGTGCTAAATACTTTTCAGTATTTGACCTCGCAAACGGTTTTCATCAAATACCAATGGATAGTCAGGACGCGCCAAAAACAGCATTCTCAACGCCTTATGGTCATTATCAGTTCGAACGTATGCCATTTGGACTCCGGAATGCCCCCGCGACGTTTCAAAGACTTATGGATCAGGTTTTAATGGGCTTACAAGGAATAGAATTATTCGTTTATTTAGACGATATTGTTGTTTATTCTTCATCTTTGAGAGAACACGAGATAAAGTTAAACAGGCTTTTTAAACGTTTGAGAGAAGCAAATTTATCACTTCACCCAGAGAAATGTGAGTTTCTTAAAAGAGAAGTCGCCTATTTAGGTCACATATTATCCGAAAACGGAGTACTACCAGATGATCGAAAAATAGAAGCAATTAAAAATTTTCCTACCCCTAAAAACGTTACCGATATAAAATCTTTTCTTGGTTTAGCAGGATATTATCGTAAATTCGTTAAAGATTTTAGTAAAATTTCACAGCCTTTAAGGAAATTAGAACGGAAAGATCAAGCTTTTATTTGGACTAACGAACAGCAAGAAGCTTTTGATACTTTAAAAAACCATTTAATATCGCGCCCCATATTACAATTCCCAGATTATAATAAAAATTTTATTTTAACGACAGATGCTTCTAACGATGCAATTGGTGCAGTTTTAAGTCAACATGTTTCAGGGTCAGATTTACCTATAGCATATTATTCTCGACTTTTGAGTAAATCCGAACGGAATTATAGTACAATAGAAAAGGAATGTTATGCAATTGTAGAAGCAATAAAACATTTTAGACCATATCTTTATGGAAAAAGATTCAAGATTATCACTGATCATCGACCCTTAGTTTGGCTAAATTCGATTAAAGACCCCTCTTCTAAATTAGTTAGATGGCGACTGAAACTTAGTGAATATGATTATGAAATTAGCTATCAGCCTGGAAAAACTAACTACGTCGCAGATAGTCTTTCTAGAAACCCACCATGTGAATTGAAAGCATTTCCTGTTAAACGGAAACGTCCATGTTCTAATGATACAGATGATCTTTCAAATCATAAACCACCAGATAAAAAAATAATGTTACCCCCTCGCAGATCAGCTAGGACTAGAAAACCTCCGGATCGATTTGGTGATTTTGTCTCAAATTACAAAACTAGTTCTGATTCCGATTCTGATTCAAACTCGAACTCGCAAAGAGTTTTGCCAGATAAATTTTTGAAGCGAAAACATTCGAACTTGTCTACTTCTGAAAATTTAGTGAGAAAAAGAAAGAAGAAATTAAAAACAAGTATAGCCAAGGAACGATCTTTACCTTCGGGCAATCATTCCTCTCGTACCGTTCTAGATAATAATTTGAGCTCTTCAGAGCATTCTGAGCAAATTTCGAACTCTTCGGATTATTCTGAGCATATTTTAAGTTCTTCGGAACATGTGAATAAAAATATTGGGTGTTCATCGGAAACAATACCTTCGGGCAGTTGGGTTCCATCGGAACACGTGAGTAAAAATATTGGGTGTTCATCGGAAACAATACCTTCGGGCAGTTGGGTTCCATCGGAACACGTGAGTAAAAATATTGGGTGTTCATCGGAAGCAATACCTTCGGGCAGTTGCGTTCCATCGGAACACGTGAGTAAAAATATTGGGTGTTCATCGGAAGCAATACCTTCGGGCAGTTGCGTTCCATCGGAACACGTGAGTAAAAATATTGGGTGTTCATCGGAAGCAATACCTTCGGGCAGTTGCGTTCCATCGGAACATGTGAATAAAAATATTGGTTGTTCATCGGAAGCAATACCTTCGGGCAGTTGCGTTCCATCGGAACATTTGGTTATCAGTTTTGATAACTTGCCAAAAATTATACCTTCGGGAAATTTGTTGGTAGGTTCATCCGAAAACGTTGAAAGAATTTCTAATTCTGACATAGAGGTACAACCTTCGGGCATTCGCGTATCGTCAGAACCTTTTGTTAGAAATCATACTCCTTTGTTGGAAGCGTCTCATTCGGATAGTCAAAACTCCTTGTTACCTCGTAAAAGGTTCTTACCCTACGATTATCCATCTTCGGACAGAGATGATCGTCCAGTAGTATATTTGCCAGATATACCTTCCGTTTCCGAAGTTTCGAAAATTCCGTTGTGTTCTCAAAATGATTCAGCAATCATAATTGAAATTCCAGATCATTTACTTTCGCAAAAAGGTTCCTATGCCTGTTTGTTGAATACTAAAGGAGAACCTTTATCAGAGATAGGACACCAAATGAAAAGGAAATCTTATTTAAAAGGTTTCGAAAATATAAATGGTGATATCAGTGAAGTTTTCATAGGTCAACACAGTAAACGCATTTTTGGTATCATTACTCGTGATCAAGGAAATATTAATTTAAATCAATGGACCAAAGCCTTTCAAACATTAAGACGTGCTTTAGAATATGAAAACACTTCTGTCGTTTACTTATCTAAGAATGACTTAGTTGAGTCAAAAATTTCATGGTTAAAAACGAAACAAATAATTTTCTCTGTATTTCAAGGATCAAAGGTTAAAATAGTTATTTGTTTGGGTAGTATTATCACTCCTGATCCTGAAGATATAGAAACCATTTTGGTAGAAAATCATTCTTCCATTTCAGCCGGTCATAAGGGCATAGAAAAAACGTACAATCGAATTAAACAAAATTATAGTTGGGAAGGAATGAGACAAGATGTCGAAGAATTTGTAACAAATTGTGAGTCGTGTCAAAGAAAAAAGGTAGTTAGGAACAAAAAGAAAAATCCAATGATTATAACTGATACTCCCACTGATTCTTTCGATAAAATTTGCCTTGACATTGTAGGACCTCTTCCTGTTACAAACGATGGTTATAAATACATTCTTACTATACAAGATTCGTTAACGAAATTTTGTATTGCTATACCACTCGAAACAATAGATTCAATAGCTGTTGGTGATGCTTTTGCACGAAAATTTATCTCAGTTTATGGTTGTCCAAACTCCATTTTAACCGATCAGGGCACTAATTTTATGAGTTCCGTAATGAAAAGATTAGCAAAACTGTTTAGAATAAAACAATATCGCACTTCATCATATAGACCTCAGAGTAATGGATCACTTGAACGAAGTCATCACGTACTCATTGAATATCTGAAACATTATGTAAATAAATACAAATCAAATTGGTCCGATTATCTCGATTTCTATATGTTTTCTTACAATACAAGCGTTCATGAATCAACTAAATTTACTCCGTATGAATTATTATATGGAAAAAAGGCACGCCTACCTTCTAGCATCAATAAAATAATAACCGATGACACTTATGAAGATTATGTTTATACGTTATCTGAAACAATAGCGTCCCTTCGTAAATTGGCAAATGAAAACCTTATTCGTTCAAAAGAACGATCAAAAAAATATTATGATAAAAACTCTAGAGAATCTAATTTCGACAAAGGTGATTTCGTATACATTTTAAAGCACCAAAAATCATCAAAGTTAGATGATAATTATGATGGGCCATTTGAAATTTTAGAAGCCTATGACAATAATACGATAAAGATCAAAGTAAACAATTCTTACAAGATTCTACATAAAGATTATGTGAAACATGCTCGTTCTTCCGATTCTTAGACATTTATAAATTACAGATTATATTCCACGTTGTTGGCGATTTGTGGCGCATCCGTCAAGGAAATCGAACCTGTAATAAATGAATCGGGAATAATCATGGAAAAAGGAAGCGAAGTACGCCTAGTTAAAGGGCATTGGCAAGTTTTGCACTATTTAGATTTAAGCGAACTTATTGCATCCAAAGATAATATAGATAAAGATTTAACCAACCTTATTCAATTATTGTTAAAATCTGAAGATGAACATCGGTTAGATTTGCAACAACTAAGTATTTTAAGGGATAAATTACAAGGCGTATCCGAAATTGAAAGATACATTTTTGAAATAATCGATAATCAGAATAGTACGTTACAGAACCCTCTGCTTAGGACAAAGCGAAACGCACCACTTTCATTTATGGGAAAAATACAACGAGCTATATTCGGTACATTAACTACAGAAGATTATAAAGTTCTTGAAGGAATGATAAAGAACAATGAAAAACGATTCAATGAATCATCAAAATTATTTCAAAATCAGACATTAATCGTACGAACTGCACTTTTAAAACTAGATAACTTTACAAAAAATTTACAACAAGTAGTTAATGGGACTCAAATAAGGCTCGATAAGTTAGAACAGAGAATTCGCAACAACTCCATAGATATAAGAACCATAAGTAAAGGAAATATATTGAATAGTTTTATAAACATATTAGATTCTTCGATATCATTATTATACCGCGAATACAACCACCTGTTTAATATTATATTATTTGGAAAGAGAGGACTATTACACCCAAAGGTACTCACCTTGAAACAGATATATGATTATGTCAATGATGAATTTGTAAAACGCGATGGCGAAACTTTCCCATTAATACATAATGTTTACGACGATTTTGTTAAGATTATTGACATCAAAATAATACTAAACAGTAACAACCTTATGTATGTAATTCAGATACCATATATATCCGAAGAAATTTACACATTGTATAAGACAATATCTCTACCTATTAAAATAGGAAATGTTTACGCATACATTAAACCGTATACTACATATTATTTACTAAACGAAACAAAAAAAATTTATATTCCCTTATTAACAACTGATGTCCAATTTTGTAAAGAATTAACCGACTACCAGGTTTGCACAAAGGATTATATAAGGAAGAAAATTAACAAAGTTGCTCCTTGTGAAGTTAAGCTGATAGCGAACGTTAAGATAAGAAACGCTTCATCTTGCGACATCAGAATTGCGAAACGTAACAAAAACAGATGGATATTATCAATAAACCCATATAAAATAATATATTCACTTGTAAGTAAACAAGAAGTTAAGATAACATGTAACTCCGAACAAACAATTTTGGATATTGTAAGCGTTGGCGTCTTAACATTGTCTGAAAATTGCAATGTCATGTCCGATGATTTTTATTATACTACACCCAAAACCCGTAGATTAATAAGACATACCATTATATCCCCAAATTTAAATATAAATGTAACACAAAGTTTATCCGCATATGGCTTGACTAATGAAACTTGGCAACCTATCATAGACGAAGCCATTGAAAAAGTCGAAATATATGACCCCGATTTTGGGATTGAAGCTGGTAAATTAAAAGAAATAGCTGAAATGTCATTAAAATTATCAGAGAAATATCATAACAGTTATACTTCAAGAAGCTTGCCACTGTGGATAACAACATTACTGTCAACTGTAACGATGGCTATTATAACATTTCTTGCGTTTATTATTAAGTACTTTGTCTTCAAGAAACGAATGATGGGACATCATTCTTAAGGGGGGGGATCTGTTACGTTTTACCCGTAATTATACACATAATGTTTGATTTCTATAAGAAATGTAATAATTATATACAAAAATAATCTGTAAAGGCAAACTGAGATTACATTAAGTAATAAGAAAGAATAACGCGGAACTACTCTCATGATATCAACGCGCACCCACACTTTTCGTTATCTTCTGACGCTCCGTTGATACAAAACTACACATAATATTTGGTATATTCCTTTAAAGCCTGACCTTGCCGAATTTAATCCTAAATAAGAAATACTCGTAATTGTTTATATGATTGCGAATTTTCGTCACGATTATAGCAATTGCTCATAGTGTTCGAACACTGATTTTACTTATACAATTGTCATTTTCAAGAAAACCATATTTTTTATACTTTGATTGAAAATATAGATACGTTACACGTGTCTTTTGAGAGGATGCATCCACAGGAAAATGGTGCATAATTTCCTTCGATAAACAAATCAGGAAATATAAAAAGTCAGTGCATTTCCCATCAAAAACTACCGGAAATAGATAAGAAACTATGACTCTAATTTCCTCCGACATTTCTCCTCTCCACCACTCCAAACCATTATCAAAAAAGACCAAATATAAATATACAAAATCTCGACGGACAGTCAGATCCGATCCGACCCGTACTTCAACAAACTCAGTTAATCAAGCAAACTTCTGCGGAATCTCAGTTTGCTTAAATTCATATCGTTTATAACTTCAGTGCAAATAAAATAACTCCAGTTCTACAAAATATTTTATTATTGAAGTGGCCCAAGTCACCAACCAATCCCAAAAGGCGAACGTCAGCCGCTCGGCGTTCAAACAACTATAACACTAATTATTAAACAAATATTACTCACCATTTTGTTATAAAATCTGATCCTATTGTGAATATTAACGATGATGTGCGATTTGTGTCTTCGGTGCTATTTAGGCCACTCTCAGTTACATTTACCCAATCCATGACATACTCCACAATTTTAATAAATATCAACAATACGTTCTACTATCTAACAATTCATCAGTTTTGATACCATTCTTGATTTTTCCCTGCAAACGAAACAATGATGTTATTCCAATTCCACCAGCGATATTGTTTTAAATATTCCAATAGTTATCACAAAATTGCAACCTTATACATATATCTAACATAAATATTTCTAATCGAGTGAATTAACTCGTATTAAAAATATAACATTTATCATTATTTTTACATTAACTTGTAATTTTTCACACTTAAAAAAGTGTTTGAAATTCAAACACTTCAAACTTTGAATTTAAATAGTTTTGAATTTTAACTAATCTTTTTAACAAAAAAAACACTTTCAATGTTTTTCAAATTAAACACTATTTTTTGCTGTGTATAAAACAACAATTATTATTTATTGACTAATTATGACCAATGAAAGAAAAATTAATATATTTATAACGAAGGTAACCTTTCTACGATCAATAGGCAGTTCTCGCTTAACATAACAAAAAATGTTGCAATTTTTGCAATAACGCTGCAAAAAGATTGTATATGCTGTGCAGAAAATCGTTATTACAGCATCACTTTCTGCGATACAGTGTTTGAAAACTTTTATATTAAAACAGTTTTTTCTTTTTTCCACTTATCCCTTCCGAAAATTCAAAACTGTTTTATATAAATTAATTATTTCCAGTTTTACATTTCTTATGTAATTTTTTATTCCAGCAAGTTGATTCTGGTAGAATTTGTTAAAAAACGAGGAAGAAATCTTTTATACGAAAATAATCGTATAAAATTTGCACGTTTTTAAACGAGGTTAATAAGGTTTCGTTTGATCATTGTGGAATCGCGAACAATTATTATTTGTACAATGATGTGTACTTTCATTAACGCGACAGTAAAATTACGTAACAAGAATTTTAAATTCTTAACGGAGAAGTGATAAAGTGCGAGTCGAGCGAAACGGAAGTATTTTTGTTAAATGTGTTGTGGTTAAGTTTGAAATAATTAATTAGAATAAATAAGTGTAATTGTGTAATCTGAAATCGGATTAATAGAAATAATCGATTTTTAAGTAAATTTTGTGATAGTGGGAAATGGGGTAAAAATGTAGAACTTTGTTTAGATAACAGTTTTGTAGTAGTGACGAGTGAACAGGTTGACGTGAGCATTTAGTTAATAGTATAAACATATTTTGTTTTACTAAAATGTTGTCGTTGTTATAATTTCTGCAGGAATAATAATTTTAGTGGTCGTTGAAAGTTATGAATGATTATTAATATTGGTCGATTTTAATCGTACGAGTTATTAAATCTCGAATTTTTGAAATCTAAAAAAATTTTTGTTTCTAATATTAAGGATAATAATATTTGTTTTGAACGTTTTAAAAAATGATTTGACAAATTACATTTGCAATTTTTTATTAAATTGAAAAATTTTTTATGTCGTTTGATTTTTTTGAATATTTTTAAGATAAATTTCGTTTACAAAGTAATAGAAATTCCAAAATGAACCAAAATATCGAAAAGTTACATTCATGACCGAAATCAGTCCTATGCTTTTCTTTGAGCAAACATTTTCTATTTTTCTCTTTGTATCTGTGTGATTGCATACTTCAGTCCAGCGCTCATTTATTGCCAAAAATACACGATTCAAAAGAAGTTTCGTATCTTGGAATTGTAGTTTCTATCTGAATATTAATTATTTTTTCTTAATAAAATATCAGATGAGTATTTTTGAATATTAATTTTGAATGAATCAAATAAATAAATTTTGACATTAACGTTTTTTTTAATTGAATATTTCATGGGACTTGAGGTGTTCTTGTAATCGTCGTGTCACATATTTTTCCTACGGTTTTTCTTTGCTCGTAAGAAAGGTCTTAGAAAAACTCGACACACAATATGATATCGGAATCGGATTCACCGTTTGACGATCCAAAGCATTGAATTACATTCAGTGGTGTGTGTGTGTTGACTTTTGTGGATATGAATAAGACTAATACTGAAATTCAATAAATATACGGATTACTACAATATGCAGTTATTTAAAGGTGTTTTAATTTAGGTTCATTGATTATTTAAATACAATGAAGAGAAGTCTAGTTACATTATATTTTTACAAAAAACAATTTTTATATAAAAAGTTATGTAAAATTTTTACGTAATTTCATTGGTGTTTATAATTTTTATCATTATGGTTATTAATAAACATAATATTTATTAACATTTATAATTTTAAAGTAGAAATGTTTGTATTATTTTTAAATTTTGTATATTAATTTTACTTTAGTAATAATTAAAAGTATTATTGTATATTTTGAGGTTAGTTTCAATGATCGTGTTCAACCATCATTATTTATGATTATTTTCCTTGAAATATGATAAATTATCATGTAAATAATGCGTGATCAAGAAAACTAATTTAGATGATGAGCCCTGCTAAATATAGAAAGTTATGTCTGTAGATGAATGTGAGAATCAGTAGAAATATCAAGATTTAGGGAGACATAATATCAAATTTACTATTTGAACCTTATTTTGTTATTCTAAATGTTTTATTTAAACAATTCAATATTAAAATAAATAATTTTTTAATCATACAATGCAATAAATAATAATTTTTCATTTTTAGTTGACACTTATATGATACACTAAGAAAAAACGTAATATTTACTTACATATAATTTGATGAATTTTATGAATGAAAAGTAATAATAGTAAAAAAAAATTATGAATTACATGTAATAAAAATTCATTTGATGTACTGATTTCGTACCAATATATTTTATGACAAAATTGTTTGTTTATTGAATATTTGTAAACGTTATTACTTTCAAATAATTAAAATTATTAGTAATTGACCTGATTTGCTTTGAAATAGATGTCGTTTAAAACATTGCATATGAATGTTCATGAGCGTAATTAGAGCGTATGAAACTAAAATATTATGAAATTAAATTGAATATTAGTTATTTTTCTCGTTAAGTTATTTATGAAACATTTATTTATTTATAGAATTTAAAATAATTA
>JABFPQ010000062.1:0-17073 GCA_022817265.1 Masnerella sp. ZL-2020
TAAATCTAGCGCAGGAAAACATGGATTACTCTAATTTTGGTCAAAAATATAATAAACACATAGATATTATTCTTGTAAATAATAGGGGAAAATCAACGGGTAAAACGACATAGTAGGGTAAAACGACATAACAGCCAGTTTTCGTAGTTAAAGGCGACCGTTTTCGTAGTTACCGATGAATAAATACATTTATCGGTAAATTACCGGTTTACCGGTAAAAAAATTATATTTTACCGAATTACCGGTAAACAAAATATCCGGTAAAATTGCATTCTCTACTTCTGTACAAAGTTTGTACAAGTACAAACCCTAACAAAAATTTGTTTTTTTACTATATTTTTCTGTTGTTTTTCTAGGAAAATGTTATGTATTAATGACAAATTAAATTTATTACTGTAAAAAGGCTCTATTTGTGTACTTCACCCTGTTATAAAGTGCAGTACACGGAAAAAATGTGTAAAAACTAACAAAAAATTGGGCTGTTCGACTAAATCGAAAATCAATTTGATTAAAAAAAAGAGTTTATTTGTTTATTTTTCTTAATTTCGGATGCAATATAATTTTAAACTTTTTTGTACCTTTATTGGTGCTTGAAAATTCATAAATTCATAAAATGAAACGTAAAACACAAGCACGTGGCTCCATAAATAAAAATCAACAAAATAATGGACTTAGGTAAATAATTTTTCAACTGTTATTAAAATATTAACAATAAAATACAATGTTACTTACCTTCGTGGTGTTTTTTGAGAAAAATAAAAATTTAACTTATTGCCGGTGATGGTCACGTGACCTGTTGTGGGAAAATACCAATGAAAATATAGCTTTTTTCATTTGAACTAATCAATTTATTTGAAGTTAAATACCTAGTGCTCTCTATTTTCAGCTCAAAATTTTAACCTATCTCCCCCCCTCCAGATTTTGAGCTTGTGTTTTGCAAACGTTTCAAAATTTGCAACGCTTGATATTTTGCTAGCGTTATGTATAAAGTTGAGAGGATGTCAAAGTTCTGGGATCCCGGAGTTAGGGTGTTTTCAATTTGTGTCATTACAAGTGATAATTAATCGTTTTAATAAGTACCAGTCGATTCTAAATTTTTGGGAGATTGTTATCAAATATTTGATAATGTATTTAAGTGTAGGGTATTGACTACAAATTACGCCTCGTTTTTTTTCTCACCTGGAAAACGAGGCGTAATTTTACTCTTCTATTTCATTGAAAAATTGCTGTCTTTTCAGCTCTAAATATGTAAAAAAAGTGAGAAGAACGTTTCTTACTAATGAAATGTCATTTAGATGCCACATCTGAGTTAAATTTAAGAATTCTGTAATGTCGGTAACATCGAGTTTGACATCCTCTTAAGAGAAGTAAAAAGTGCTGCTGCCACGGAGTTAGTGTTTTTTTAATTCGAGTCGTTATGCGAGATAATTAATTGTTTTAATGAGTACTAATCGATTCTTTATTTTTTGGGAGAATATTAACAGATATTTAAAAACGTATTTAGGTGTAGAATATTGACTATTTTTCTCACCTCGAAAACGAAATGTAATTTTTCTCTCTTATTTCATTGAAAAATTGTTTCTTTTTCAGCTCTAAATGTGTAAAAAAAAGTGATAGTATCGATTCGTGCTCGTGAAATATCATTTCGATTTCGCAGCTAAGTTCAATTTGAGTAATGTGTAATGTCGGTAACATCGAGTTTGTAAGCTTGACATAGAAACAAGCCTTGAAGTTTTAGTGTTTTTCCAATTATCAGAGCTGTGCACGCTTCCATATCAATGGGAAATTTTTGTGATTCAAAAATATTTATTTGGAATGCAATTACAAAAAAGAAAAGTTGAAAAAACAAATTCACGTTAACGTTCGAAGTTCTTTGATCCGTTTTTCTAACTTTTCTCATCACGCAGAAATCAAAATTCAACATCTCGTGATCAATAATATTTTCCCATCGATAACGGAGGGTGCTCAACTCATAAAATTGAATATGATTTTTTATTTTAAATAAAACATAAAAACACCCTTACACCGTGACTTTAGATCTTGAACATGCTCTTAAGAGAAGGTCAAAGTTCTGTGATCCCGGAGTTAGGGTGTTTTCTAATAACATCATTACTTGTTAAAATTAAATAAAATCCAAATGAATCAGACGATTCTTTGATTTTGGGAAAATGTTTTTAACGCAAAAGCACATTTTTTAAATGTAAGTTGTAGCTATAATTTGGGAATTCGTTTTTTTGCCACCTCCAAAACGATTTCCTATAACAGAGCTAAATCTGATTATAAATAATAATCTGCTGCCACGGAGTTCAGTAGCACTTTTCATGCATCATGTTGGTAACATCAGTTTGTCCTGCTCTTAAGAGGAGGTCAAAGTTCTGGGATCCCGGAGTTAGGGTATTTTCTAATAATATCATTACGTGTTAAAATTAATAAAATCCAAATGAACTAGACGATTCTTTGATTTTGGGAAAATGTTTATAATGCAAAACCAAATTTTTTAAATGTAAATTGTAGCTTTAATTTGGGAATTTGTTTTTTTTCCACCTCCAAAACGACTTCCCAAAATTGAGCTAAATTTGATTATAAATAATAGCCATTTTTTAATGGGACATTGATAAAATATGAGAAAATCGTCTAGTTGCTTTAGATTTTGTAAATTTTCCTTCATTTGTGTTTAATTTGAGAAATCTGTAATGTCAGTAAGAAGAGCTTTGACATCCTCTTAAGAGGACAAACTGGAATTCAAACGCAAGTTACCGACAGATATCCCTATTTGCAGATTTTCGAAAATATATGTTTGAAATGTATTTAACACAAATTTAAAGAGTACCATTCGATTCTCTCACCTTTTTTTTACAAATTTTTAGCAGAAAATAAGTGGTTTTTGACTCAGTTTGAACGAGAAAAATTACATTTAGTTTTTAAGTTGTTTCAACGTACCTCGAAAACGAATGTAATATTTCTCTCTTATTTCATTAAAAAATTGCTTCTCTTTCAGCTCCAAGTGTGTTAAAAAAGTGAGAAAAACGATTCGTGCTCATGAAATATCATTTTGATTCCGCAGCTGAGTTTTTTTAAAGAAATCTGTAATGTCGGTAATATAAGATGTCAAAGCTCTTCTTACCGACATTACAGATTTCTTGAATTAAACTCAAATGAAAGAAAATTTACGAAATCTAAAGCAACTAGACGATTTCCTCATTTTTTACCAATGTCCCATTAAAAAATAGCCATTATTTACAATCAAATTCAGCTCAATTTTGGAAAGTCGTTTTAGAGGTGGCAAAAAAACGAATACCTAAATTAAAGCTACAACTTACATTAAAAAAATTTGGTTTTGCATTAAAAACATTTTCCCAAAATCAAAGAATCGTCTAGTTCATTTGGATTTTATTAATTTTAACACGTAATGATATTATTAGAAAACACCCTAACTCCGGGATCCCAGAACTTTGACATCTTCTTAAGACTATGTCAAAGCTCTTTTTACCGACATTACAAATTCATTAAATTGAACATAAATGAATGGTTAACAGAAATTACAATACGAGAACACTTTATTATGTATTCACAAATTTGAAATTTCTGTTAAGTATAACATCGACAATTTGTAGTCATACTAGAATGATTACTAAATTTTCGGTGCTAACTACAAATAAACAACGAAAAACTATCAAAATTACTATATAAATATTCTGATGATGAAATAAAAATATTTCGAAACGTCAAAATAAAATAACAATAGTTTTAATTAGTTCCTAATTTGGTAAATTATTTATATCAATTGATAATAAATTACAATGGTTCAACTTGTAATTGTATTTATAATTTTTTCCTGAAAAATACTAAATATAATATAATTCTCTTTTTATATATATATTTACAAAAATACATTGAGATCGAAGTTTTAGAATGAAATAACAAAACGAAGGATTTTGAAAACATAATGTAGCAACAATTTTTTAAGCATATTATAGCCTTACTTAAAAAAGCATTGTCTAAAGTTCCTGCAACTGTGTGATCAAGACGTACGTTTAGTACGTCGCCGACAAGATTGCGCAGCGGCGACGTATTTTATTAGTAGTATTTACAGCAGCGTCAATGGAAAAGCAGTTGTCGAAACTTTCGAAAAGGGTTATTTTTCTTGAAATGAAAGACATTTATTGGTTAGTTACACCTATTAAGGCGAAATGTCAATAAGTAGTTACTACATTAGGGTTTTTCTGATTTTTCTGAATAAATTGTTTAAAACTTATTATTCAAAAAAAGCGTTCTTTAGTGCCCTAAGTTCACAATAGGAGATTATTATTTCGCAGCAAATTCTAAGTTCTGAAAGAAATTGTTAATAATTTTTTGGAATAAAATTTTGAAGTGACGATAATTTTTTGTTCAAAAAAATAATGAACAATTGACAATAAAAAATAAATCTGATTGAAAAACAAAAATCTCCTATTGAAAACTTAGGGCACTAAAGGACGTTTTTTTCAAAATGCCAATCTTGAAAAATTCTATTTAATGAAAAACCTAACTCCGTGACTTTAGACATAACCTTTCACCTTAATTTATTTCATTACCCTTGAATGAGTTTGTGCGTTAAAAGTTTGGATTAGTACGGCGTTTAAATTTAAATTCAATGTTAATATTTCCATTGATTTGGGACGCTTCTTCGATGTCCTGTTCTAAAAACTCACGGCAGGTGGCAGCATTCATCGGCGTGACAACGTTCATAGTTCGGCGGCTTTAGTGAAACAGGAATGTTGTTGACATACAACATAACCTTTTTTTCAATAAATTGAAAAGAATTCATTGACGCATAACGGAATACCGTGTGCGTTTATGCGAAACGTGCTTCTCGAGAAACGCGTGTGAAGTGAGACGTCAACCGGGAATCCGCATAACCTACAACTACCGTGGCTGCAAGGTGTAGGTATAGAGACTGCAGAGCCCGTGTGACCTGAGTGCTGTTTTTTTTCGAGATTTTCAGTATTAAATGTAAGTATTATCCTTGAATTAGTGAAAAAAGTATATCACTTTATCATATGAAATTGTTGTTAATTTAAGAATAAGAACAAATGTTATTTGAGGTTCAAGATGTCAATTAAAAAATTCTCTTTTTTATCATATTAAATGTTGCTCAGTTCGGCAACAGTAAGTTGTAATAATTTAAAAGTTTGACAGCTCATTTAGTGGCCAAAGTATGGTCAATTTATTATATAAAAATGTATTAAACATGAAAATGTGACAATTTTATACATGAGGGACAAGGTGTCAAATAAATAATTCTATTTTCTATATTAAATGTTGTTCAGTTCTTCAACAATAAGTCGCAATAATTTGATATTTTGACACTTAATTTAGTGGCATAAGTATTACTACTTTATTTATATATAACTGTCATAAACTTGAAAATAAGGAAAAATTGTATTTGTGGTTAGGTGTCAATTTGAAAATTCTAATTTTTGTTATATGATATGTGGCTCAGATTTGCTACATTAAGTTGGAATAACTTGCGATTTTGACAACTAATTTAATTGCATAAGTATGACCACTTTGTAATATCAGAATAAGTTGAAATAAAAACAAATCATATCCGAAGATCAAGGTGCCGAATAAAAAAATTATCTTTTTCATCATATTAAATGTTGCTCAGTTCTACAACAGTAAGTTGCAATAATTTATAAGTTTGACAGCTCATTCCCCATTTAAAATCAGCATAAGGAAATTCTTTAAGGAATTTCCTTAAGAATTCTTTAAGGAATTTCCTTATGGAATTTCCACATGGGATTGACTAGTCAAGTTGGTACAAACGTAATATATATATAGGTTTTACCCAGGAATTTCGTATTGACACATTCGGTTATTAGTGCGAATTAATCAATTTTAAAATTGTTGTAAAAAATAAATTTATTCACAATAATATTATCGAATTAATCATTAAATTAATTAAATCAAGAAATTACTCTCATATTTTTATTAATTTTACAAATTTTAATGACCGAGATTCGAACTCGTGACCTCTGAGTTGCAAAGCCAGCCACCTAACCAGTGAGTCATCTAATCAGCTTGTGAACAACCGATGTTTCATCTATTTTAACATAATTAACGTTATAGACTAAACCAGTATCTCTAATGCCATCTTTGTTTATGTTACTAAAACCACTATGAATTTGCCTTTGTCTTACTCATATATTGGTTTAGCGTATACACCGAACTTAAGTAGATTACCATGATCAAAAAATAGATTACCATGATCTATAATGAAACTTTGTATAATAAAAGCACAATAAAACCAGATATTTGAAAAGTGTTTCTTCAAAAAATATGAAATTTAACATTTTTCTACAAAACTTTAAAATCCAAATTTCACCAACTTATAATTGACTTAGGGACATGAAATTTGGTGAACTGGTATAACTATTTGGATAAATGAACAATCAAAAACAACCACTCGTCCAAATGCTTTGGTTCTAATTTTCATCTGTCACCCTAAGTGATCAGAAATTTACCAATTTTATTTCATAAAATTCACATTTTCTCAAAATCTTTCCTTTGGGCATCGATTATTACTATCGAATAATAATTGTAAATTTAAAATAAAAAAAATACACCAAAAAAGTACAATAAAAACAGATATTTATGAAATTTTTATCAAAGTATAAAATTTAATATTTTTCAACTGAACTTTAAAATCGAAATTTCACCAACTTATAATTGACTTAGGGACATGAAATTTGGTGAACTGGTATAACTTTTTGTGTAAATAAGCAACTTCAATGTGTCAATACGAAATTCCTGGGTAAAACCTATATATTACGTTTGTACCAAATTGACTAGTCAATCCAATGTGGAAATTCCTTAAGGAATTTCCTTATGCCGATTTTAAATGGGGTTCAGTGGCCAAAGTATGGTCACTTTGTTATATAGAAATGTATTTAACATGAAAATTAGAGAATTTCATACGTGAGGGTCAAGGTGTTGAATAAATAATTCCATTTTTTACATTAAATGTTGTTTAATTCTTCAAAAATAAGTTGCAATAATTTTATATCACATTATCATATAAAAATGTATAAAACAAGAAAATGAACAAAATTTATAGTTGAGGGTCGAGGTGTCAAATGAATAATTATATTTTTTCCATAATAAATGTTTCTGGGTTCTGCAACAATAAATTGCAATAATTTCAAACTGACATTATTGAACATTTTGACAGTTGATTTAGTGGCATAAGTATGGCCACTTTATCACATAAAACTATGTTAAACTTGAAAATAAGGGCAAATTATATTTGAGGCTTAAGGTATTGGATATAAAAAAAAATAAATTGATGCAAAAAGATTAACATGGCATGACAATTAATTATTTTTAATTTATTTACTGATGGTGCGGTGACATATATTAATGAGATGCACTTTTTTGTTCTGATTTGATCCTTATGATCTAAAGATTGAGTAAAGTCAATTGTTAAAGTAAATCTGGATAAGAATTTTGCACCAGGTCACCCACACTGACCGAAATATAAGCTTCAAAAATAACTTTACTATGTTTTCCTATGGTGTGGCGAAAATTATCAATAGGGATCGATAATTGTTTTTTCATATTGACCCTTATAATCTAAACTAAGAAGAAAGTCAATTATTTAAAGTCAATCTGGACGTGGAACCCTGCACTACGTCCCCCAGACTGACTGAAAAAGTAGCATTAAAATTAACTTTGGTAGGTTTTCCTATGGTGTGATGATAAATATCAATGGGGATCAATAATTTGTTTTCTTTATTGATCCTTATGATCTAAAATAAGATCATAAAAAATTCAAATTTCAAATTTCAATTCAAAATTCAATTTTTAAATTCAAATTCAAAATTTAAAATTCAAATTTATATTCCAAATTTAAATTCAAAATTCGAAATTTAAATTCAAAATTTAAATTCAAAATTCAAATTCAAAATTCGAATTTAAAATTTAAATTCAAAATTTAAATTCAACATTCAAATTAAAATTTAAAATTCAAATTTGAAACTTGAATTTCGAATTTGAATTTTGAATTTGAATGTTGAATTTCAATTTCGAATTTGAATTTAAATTTCAAATTTGAATTAATATTTTGAATTTGAATTTCAAGCTTGAATTTTAAACTTAAATTTGAATTTGAATTTAAATTTTAAATTTGGACGTTGAATGTTAAATTTAAATTTGATTTAAAGAATTTTCACAATTAGAGCTTATATTATCATTACATATATTTTAATAATGATTCAAGATTTTGAAACCCGAGATTAACTATATGTGGCTAAAGTGCGTAACGTTACACCATAAAAACTTTATCCTGAAAACAAATCAGAGAAAAGAAAAATATTTAAATATAAAATAATACACGGATGCAATAATATATGAACTATAAGCAAGAATCATTCTATTTTGATTAAAATTTGTGATAGGTTAAGCTAAGTTGCGAGCTGATAAAAAATTGTATAATATTAGTATTTATTGAACTATAATAATATCAAATATAAGACATTATTGTAACAAGGATAAAATAAATAAATACCTAATGCTAATTCTAAAAAAAATATAAATATTTAAACTAATCATCCAGCCGTGACCATTATTTTCTAAGAATAAGTTGTTATTTTATGAAATCAAATAATTATATTGTTTTTTATTTCAGATTTGGCTGATTCCAGTTTCCCAGACGTTATAAAATATATTCAGTGATATTTCAGCTCCGAGTTTCAAATTGAAAACTTGTTAGAGCATTTTTAGCTCCAAGAAGAAATTCTTGTATGAGCCACAAAACAAATTACTCCCAAGTCTTTGGTTGAGTTTATAATTTTACTTCCTGTCACATCGACAGAAGCTGAATATATATCATCGACGCCCGGAAATTGTGTCGACCCAAGAGCAAAACAAGGAAGTTTCATAGTGCAATAACAATTTATAACAAAGTGTAAAATAATAATTTTTGTGTAAAAAGTGTTAATAAAATATTTATTCCTAATTCATTGTTGATAATTGAAATATATGATATTTTTCTTTTTGTTACACCTCACATTGGTTATCTGATTTTTAATAACTACTAGTTCAAACTATTATAATTTAAAAAATAATACTAAATTCGTACATTTCGTTCTGCATTTATTTTTCCGAAATGATTAATGTTGATGATTTCCTGATCGATGACGATTTGTGGGAGGAAGATAGATTGGCAATTATAAACAATGTGACTTTAGAATTATCACACATTGTAAAATTTAATTTCATTGTGACACAAAGTACGCATTATCGTCCACGAAATCCGTGTATATGGATGAGTCCTAATGAAATTAACCCTGTTCCACAAAATGAAAATTATTTTCAAATTATATATACATCAGGTCATTATGTAGTTTGCTTTTATGATACGCAGTTTGTATACATTTATGACTCTTTAAATCAAAAAAGATTATCTTCTGAGGTGCAGATATGTTTGAAACATCTTTTCCCTTATATTAATTCACAGACTCATGTTAAATTCCCTGTTGTTCAACAACAACCAAATTTTATTGATTGTGGAGTCTATGCCATTGCGTTTTCAATTTCTATTATATTTGGGCTTAAACCAGATAAAGTCAAATATCGTCATGAATTGATGCGTGAACACTTGTTGAAGATTCTTACATCATCGCAACTTGAACATTTTCCTCAAAATCAAAACTATGCTTGTCATAAAATTGTACCTTTAGCTGTAGCGCTTCATCGACAATTAGATGTTCTAAGAAAAAAACAAATAAAGGCATTTTCTGCGAACCAAAGTATTCCAGCCAAAAAACAAAATAAATCATCTGTTCAAAATCCATGTAGACCGGAATTATCATCTGGACAAAACTCAGATTCAAATGCAATCATTCAGTCTAATTTACCGTCAACAATAACTTATGCTACTATCTTGAAGGCAAAACTAAACCAACCGTGTGCTAACCAAAAAGACGTTACTACTATTAGAGTAGATACCAATTGTCAACAAGATACTTATGTTACATCCACTATCAATAAATCAAACGATAGAATGAGTCAATCTCCTACAGTGCAACAGTTTAGTCAATTAGTAAAATCTAAAAATGTGATTAGTAACTGTTCATCAGAAAACGATAAAAAATTTGGAAAACAATCGTATTGTTTAAAAACTGATCTACGTAAAAAAATGGATACTCTTGATTTTCTAAATCCAAATAAATCAAATTCAATTGGCAATGAAAATAAATTAAATACTCAAACGCAGAAATACAAAGTATATCAGAAAAATGATGAAAGTAAATTTCTGATTGACAAAAGCAACAAAATGCCCTTAACTAATGCACCTGGTAAGATCCAATTAAGTTTGTGTAGTACTTCTTCTCTTACGGTTGAAAATAATGTGAAGGATTTATATTTAGTAGATAATGATAATTATAATAATTTAAAGATGATAGATCAAACGAAACAAAATACATATCAACGCGATAACACTGCCGATAATATTATTACTGATGTACCAGAAAAATTCAATATTCTATCTCCTACAGATTCACACGATTGCATTGAAATTAGTGACACTATTCCTTTAACGAATGAAATGAGACACTTACCAATGACAAGGACTAATCACAAAAATATCGATGCAACAAAGTATACTTGGCAGGGGCTGCGAAAATTATCATTAGAAACTTTAAGTGAACAGAGTAAACAAATCATCACATGTAATAATGGTTGGTTAAATAATGAACATATGACTGTCTTCACGTCTATGATGCATAATTTGACATCATTTTTGCCGTATGATCCATTAATTTTACAAAATCCTTCGAAGATAAAACCCGTTCCCGAAGGAAAAACTCACATTCAAATATTGCATTGCCCCAGCCACTGGGTATGTACATATTACGACACCAATTTTCTTTATGTTTATGATTCACCTAACTCACGTAATCTCGGTTTAGAGCAACACAATTGTTTGAAATTGTTGTATCCGAAATTAGATAACAATTCTATTTTATTTATGGGCGTACAACAACAAGAAAACTTTAATGATTGTGGAGTATTTGCTATAGCTTTTGCTACATCGCTTATTTGTGGTATAAAACCAGATAAAGTCGTATATAACACTGCACTTATGCGTTTACATTTATTGAAAATGTTAGAAAACCATGTTATTCAGCATTTTCCGTTAGATAATAATTTGAAGACGATGGATCAAGCGAAACAAAATACATATCAGTGCGATAACACTGCCGTTAATATTACTGATATACCAGAAAAATTCAATTTTATATCTCCTACAGATTCACAATATTGCATTGAAATTAGTGACACTAGTCCTTTAACGAATGAAACAAGACACTTTCCAATAACGAGGACTAATCACAAAAATATTGATGCAACAAAGTATACTTGGCAGGGGCTGCGAAAATTATCATTATTAACTTTAAGTGAACAGAGTAAACAAATCATCACATGTAATAATGGTTGGTTAAATGATGAACATATGACTGTCTTCACATCTATGATGCATAATTTGACATCATTTTTGCCGTATGATCCACTAATTTTACAAAATCCTCCGAAGATAAAACCCGTTCCCGAAGGAAAATCTCACATTCAAATATTGCATTGCCCCAGCCACTGGATATGTACATATTACGACACCAATTTTCTTTATGTTTATGATTCACTTAACTCACGTAATCTCGGTTTAGAGCAACACAATTGTTTGAAATTGTTGTATCCAAAATTAGATAACAATTCTATTTTATTTATGGACGTACAACAACAACAAAACTATTATGATTGTGGAGTATTTGCTATAGCTTTCGCTACATCGCTTATTTGTGGCATACAACCAGATAAAGTCGTATATAACACTGCATTGATGCGTTTACATTTATTGAAAATGTTAGAAAACCATATTATTCAGCATTTTCCGTTAGAGGAAGAGACTGGACTTTCAAATATAGAATCATTACTGTCAAATGAGTGTGAGAAAACAAGTTGTAGTTATTCATCAATACAAACTGATAGAGAATGTGAAAAAAACAATTTCAATGAGGAGATATCATCAAGAACTCAATGTCAGACAAACACTGGGAAACGAAAACATTTGAATGACAAAAATGAAACTAATAATAAAAAAATTAAATATGAAAATAAATTTCAAAAAATTGATGACAATCGTGAAAAGGAAAATGTTAACAAAATGAAGTCTAGACTTAGCGCGAAAAAATTTTATTCTCAAAATAAAACTAGAATAACGGAAGAAAAAAGAAAATCGTATTCCATTAACAAATCTGTAATACTTAAAAAACGGGCAGTAAAAAGATTGCAAAACAAGAGAGAGAAACCTTTTTTAAACTCTTTTAAATTAAGTGAATATGCGGATAAATTTATTGAAAATCTTTCAAAAAAATTTGGTGGGAATTTAAAATCTCAAATTGGAGGAAGAATTGAAGCAGAACGTCTAATCAAATGGTGTTTGTTTGGTAGAAAAAATTATGTTTGCAAATTAAACAGAACATTAACATGTTTGAAGCAAAAAGCTGAAGAACATATTACTAAATCGAAATTATTTACTAATATAGAAGAAAAACGCTTAGCATTATGTGGCATATCAAAGCACAACTCTTCAACTGAAGCTTACTTTGTTGATACTACATACGTTGCATATACCATAAAAAATAATATTAATAAAAATGTTAATGCAAATATTGAATTAGGTAATGAATCTGAAAATCGCTCTCCAGAAAAGTTAGTTTGTAATGAGTATGGACAAATAATAAATGTTTTTCCTTTAGTTATGCAAGAAAATATAACAACAAAATCGTGGGATTGTGATAATTTGTTATGCAAAATTAACGATGCAGATTTACTGAACCATTACGAACAGTTTTTGACAAATTTAAATAACTTGAACTTTAAAAACATTCTACAAATAAAACAATACATGGATAGTTGTAAAGCTCCTCATTCCAATGCATCAAAATTGGGCCATCCACAGAGCTGTTATGTTGATTTTCGAACTTGTAATGCGCCGATTATTTCCACGCTCATTCTATCGGCACATTTTCCAAGAGTTCGTTACATTAAAAAATTACTTTATACTATTTATAAATTAATAAATACAATCAATGAAATTGATACGGCTCTGCATAATAGTGATTTAGAACTTTTACAAAAAATATATCATAATATAGAAGAGGGCTTGAATGCAACTGAACATGTAAGCACAGAGGATATTGAACTTAATGAAGATATCATAAAATCTTCATTTCTAGAAGCTTTTAAAGCCTTATATCAAAAAGAAAAAGACTTGCCCATGTATCCATGTGTATCTTGCGAAAAACTGTGTTTCAGAAGAAACGTTATTGATATCAATAATTTCAAGACATGTTTGGAAACGAAACCTTGGCTAGATTTAATGAAATATGTAAGACTCGAGAATTTGGAGTGCGATTTTGTATGCAAATATTGTTTAGCAAAATATAAAGAAAATAAAATTCCTGCAACGTGCATTTTAAATAATTTAATAGTTAAACAAGTACCAGATGTAATAAAAAATTTAAATGAATATGAAAAAATATTACTTCAAAGAGCTAAAGCTTTTCAGGTCATTCAACAAACAGAAACTGTAATGGGTAAAAGTAAAAACAAATTACCGTATAAAAAAACAATATCAAAAGTAAAAGGGCGTACATTCCATTTACCGTTACCAATTACAGAAACATTAGATAAAATTTGTGCAAAGGAAGATCCCATTAATATAAACCATGAATTTTATATTTTAGTACGTTCCATACCTAATAAGAAAAATATTATTTGGGAGCAGTTAGTAGATATAAACAAAGTCTTGCAAGCTTTAATTTGGCTAAAGGAAAATAATCCAGAGTATAAACATATAATTTTACCAAAAAATGTGAAAGATCTACTAAATAATTTGGAAGAAGCACAATTTTCAATGTCAAACGAAGATGACGGTACCGTACAAAATAATGACGAAAATGATGGTATTCAACAATACAAAAATGATTGTAATGAAAAGGAAAATAAATGTAACGAAAAACAGGATATAATAATAGACGATACAAACGAAAATACTCTTTTAAACAAAAAACCTGCTCTCTTAACCCAAATTTCTCAAAGAGATGAATTCTATGATCAATATACAATTTATCCAATAAATGAAAAAAGAATTAATGAAACTGCAACGAATTTGTATCAAATGCTTAAAATACATGAAGTACCTTTAGATAATAGAATTAAAATTTTAGATCTATTATGTTTTCCTGATTTATTTCCTTATGGAGAGAATGGGCAAAGAGCAGATCGAGGAATTAGATTAACAGAATTTGAGTTTATAAAAGCTAAATTGATGTCAAAACATTCACAATTTCGCCTCAACTTGCAATACATTTTCTTTTTATTGCATGATAATAATATGCGTCAGTTAAATGCTGGTATTTTTCATAAGATGAATGTAACGAACCCAAGAGACCGTTATACTGCTGGTTCATACTTGGAATTATTGAGTAAAAATCAATTAGAAACAAATATGAATACTGTTTTTGCTAGACTTAGAAATACAGAACAATTCTGGAAAATTCCGAGAAGTAATCTTCGGTGTATGATTGATCATTATGGCCCAGCAACGTGGTTCTTAACATTAAGTCCTGCTGAATGGTTATGGTCTGATTTAATTGCTTATATTCGTACAATTAATGCACCAAATATGGATCACCTTTCACCTTCACAACTTATTGCTGCCGATCCTGTCTCAGCATCAAGGTTTATTGATAATAAATTTCATGCAATGTTAGACTTCCTTTGTTCAAGTGATAACCCTATCGGGAAAATAAAACATTTCTTTTGGAGAAGAGAATATCAAAGTAGAGGTATGCAACACTTTCATCTTTTGCTATGGATCGAGAATGCACCTGTTCTTGGAGAATCTACAAATGATGAAGTTGCTGAGTTTATATCAAAACATGTTACCTGCAGGATTCCGGATAAAAAAATTTCGCCTGTTTTATATCAACGTGTAAATTCACATCAAAGACATCACCACAATGCTTACTGTCTTCGTAATAAAAAGACAAAAAAAGGATTTATGCGTATTTGCAGGTTTTCTTTTCCGAGGCCTATAACAGATAATATAGTTTTAAGGGATCCTGTTACTTCAGTCGCAGGTCGGAAAACATTAAAACAAAAAAGTAGATTATACGATCTTCCTAGAAATGAATCTGAAATATTTATTAACGACTACAATCCTGTGATATTAACAGCTTGGGAAGGAAATATGGACATTCAATTTTGCGGAGAAAAATCAAAAATAATAACATGGTACCTTACTAAGTATGAAACTAAAGGTGAAAAAAGTCATATAGCTCAAGATTCATTTGAAAACGTTAGCCTATCATCTTCACTTTGTTCTCGATTATGGAGTTTTGCGTTACGTTCATTAACAAACAGAGAATGCGGTGCTTTGGAAGCCGCAGATACATTGTTAGGCATATCTCTGTATGGTACAGATCCACAAACTACAATTAAATGGGTAGACACTAATGAAATAAGAAGCAAGAAATTAAAGAAACGAAGTGAAATTGAACTTTTAGATTCAGAATCGACTAACATATTTCATGCAAGTATTGTCGATGATTTTTACCCAGGAAGGCCGAAAGAACTAGAATCATATTGTTTGTATGACTTTGTTAAATGGTTCGATTATTCAACAGTTAAACCAAAAGATACTTCCATTGAATGTTATATATTAAAAAATAATGCTTGCATAAAAAAGCGTAAACGTGCATGCCTTGTCAATCACTATAAGCCAAATATTAATATTCAACCAGAAAAGTATTTTCATTCATTATTAATACTATTTAAGCCATGGAGAAAAATAGAAGATTTAAAGGGTAGCTATGCCACTTACGCAGAATCTTTTCAAAGCCTACACGATAGTCTTCCAGCAGCAATGCAGTATCACGAAAAATTAACAGAACTTCAAAATGCATTTGATCATGTTCAAAACTTAATACAAAATAAAATAGACGAAAATGAACAAAATGATGAAAACAGTGAAGTTCTCGAATGTCAACCTATAGAAGCTGATGAAGCTATGAAAGATTTCAAAGATATGGATGATAATATGCCCAGTTTAAGTGTACAAGAAATGATACCCAATTTAAATCCAGATCAAAAACGTATATTTGATTCCGTTTGCAAATCTTTAGGAACTAATAATGATGACATTGTGCGACTGTATATAAGTGGAGAAGGAGGAACTGGTAAAAGTTATCTAATTCAGACTATTAGATGTTGGGTAAAGCAACAATTACAAAAACGGGTCGCAGTTACTGCCCCAACTGGTATAGCTGCATACAATATTCAAGGCTTAACATTACACAGGTTATTTCAATTGCCAATTGAACATGGAGGAACGCCTAAATACAAACCTTTATCTGATTTGGTATTAAAGAAATTACGAGAAGAATTTAAAGACACAATATTAATAATCATTGATGAAGTTTCTATGATCTCAAATTTAACTTTCATGTATATTCATCTCAGACTTAGCGAAATTTTTAACACGAATGACGTTGCTGATGGTTGGTTCGGCAAAAAACATGTAATATTGTTGGGCGATTTGTTGCAACTACCTCCGGTACGTGATAATCCAGCATATATTCAACTCACCAATGATCAAGTCAATAAATATTTAGGTTCATTTGGTAAATGTGATCTTTGGAAACGCTTATTCAAATATGATGAATTGACTATTAATATGAGACAAAAGGATGATTTATTATATTCAAAAATGCTATCTCGTATTCGTATAGGAATACTTACTAAAGATGATATCAAAACATTAAATAATAAAAAAATTAATTTAGTAGGTTCCAATATTAAAACTAATTTAGATAGCTTATGTAATTTTATTGTGACACTACCATTTGACACAGTATGCTTACTACCCACACGACATATGTGTGACACTTTAAATAATGAAATGTTGGCTAGAATTTCTTCCGAAGAAATACATTTAATAGCTAATGATGCCGTAGATTGTCC
>JABFPQ010000063.1:0-17067 GCA_022817265.1 Masnerella sp. ZL-2020
GTCTTGGGGATAATTCGGTCCTTGCCTAAAGAAAAATTGAAAAATCATAAATGAAAATGAACAATTTCTACATAATTTCACGAAAAACAGTTGGCGACATTTTTTTCACATTATTGTTCATAAAATATGTGATTTTTTCAAAAAAAGCGATAAATAAAAGCAAACACTATGATATCGCAAAATTTCCTCTAAAAATGTGACATATATACAGTAAAACTATTTACGAAATTTTTTACTCATACTTTAATATAACTATATATAGTTACAAACGAAATAAGAATCCTTAAACATTTTTTAAAATACTTTTACGATATTCATTCATAAAAAACTATAATTCAATTTAAAATCTACAACTTCCTTTGATTGACTTAAAAAACAGACTATTGTCGCAAACTAGGCGTTGAAACGACCGCGTCTATTTCTGGATTCGCCGCATTCAAATCGCCGTGTAGTGTTTGCGCAGTTGTCAGCGTCGCCGAAAAATGTGCGAAAACGCCGCCGCGACGACGATCGAAAAATATTTAAACACGACGGCCAGGGGTTATCCAACCAAACAATGTAATCAATTTCTGTACGAACATCTACTTAGCACACATCGCACTTATAATTGAGTTGTTAATATTAAAACAACATACACTGATTATGTAATTACGACTGCGAACTATATTATCCGGACATAATCAAGAACAGCTTCGCGTATAATGCGACACGTGTAGAAAATGAGGATGTCATCAGAACGCTGAATATAATTAAAGACGAAACGGTTTATTTTTGGCGCGAAACACAAAGAGAACGAGTTTTCTTGTGATTGTCTAGACGAATCGTCGATTTAGTGAAAGGATGGGTAATTTTTAAATTTTTTTTAGCAAATGTGGTTTTTGAACGTAACCATGAAAGTTAAATTTACATGGATACGTTTAGATAAACGTATTTTTTAATTTTTTTTCGATAAATATTTGTGTTCTGATAACGTGTGAGTACAAAACAGTTCATTTTTTACAGCAGAACAAGGCGTAACTTGTTTAGAATAATCGTTAATCAAATTGAATGACGTGCAATTTGAAAAAAAAATTTTTGTTGGAAAATGCGGAATTCGAACGTAGCTCTTAAAGTCAGATTTTTGAGGATACGTTCAGATATACGTATTTCTTAATTTTTTTTCGATGTTTATTTTTGTTCTGATAACGTGTGAGACCAAATCAGTTTATTTTTTATAGTAAAAAGTGGCGTAATTTGTCTAAAAGAATCGTGAATCAAATAAAACGACGGGCAATTTGAAAAAACATTTTTTTTTTGGAAAATGCGGTATTTGAACGTAACCCTTAAAGTTAGATTTTTGAGGATACGTTCAAATGAACGTATTTTTGAATTTTTTTCGATGTTTATTTTGGCTCTGATAACGTGTGAGAACAAATCAATTCATTTTTGACGGCAGAAAGTGAAAAATTTTTGACGTGCAGTTTGAAAAATAAACAAAAATTAGAAAATGTGGGATTTGAACGTAGCCCTTAAAGTTAGATTTTTGAGGATACGTTCAGATAATAATTTTTTATTATGTCTATTTTTACACCAATAAAGCGTGAGAAAAATCAGTGCTTTTTTGACTACGAAAAGTGGTCCCACTGTCCAGGCAAATAACCGTTTCCCAATGGTTGTCGACTCGGGACTCACCGAAAGAATCCATAAAATATTTTGCCGAGTACGGCGGAGTTCAAAAGAATGCAAAGTTCTGAAAGTTTTGAAAGAATTCTAATCATTTTGATGAATCCAAAAGAATCCAACCGAGTTCGAAAAGAGACTCGACTCAGAGATTCACGAAAGAAAACGTAGAGTTTTGGTGAGTATCGATGAATCCAAATGAATCTTAGTGAATGCTATAGTTAAGTAGAGAGATATGAAAGTGTAAGTGAGTGCGTGTGAATGACGAAAATTTCCGATGAGAGTTGAAGAGAAACGTTTCTGCGGTCTCCGCTAATAAAATCGGAATTCCAATTCAGACCCCGGTCCGGTAGATGGCGCGACGCGGTCGGTAATACAGAGACCGATATCGATATTTTGTCAAACCTGTCAGGCCGTTGATCGTGGAAGCTACTAAAATCCAATTTTAACTTAAGTAAATCGATTCGCATATCAATCTATCAGGTAAGTTTATCATTACGAGTTTTCACTACATTTTCAAATCAATAATAAATAAACGTTTTTTGACTTTTTGAACATTTCAACTTTTTTCAAGCTTCTTGCACTTTATTTTGCAATAATTCAATTATAATTTAATATTTTAAATGTTATCACTAATGCCATAATGTAACGCGTTTTATTACGTTCAGACGTTAAAAAGTAATTTTTATATAAACATTGCTTTTAGTAATTTAGTTTATTTGTAGTTTAATTTTATTATGAATGCATTTCAATAAATTAACCAATTTTGAGTCTGTTTTGAAAATGACAACTATAATTATGTCATATGTTAATAAGATTCTCATTATTTTTAGGTATTTTTTTGTTTTTCAGAGCAGCATGGATGACATTATTTTATATAAAATCTTGCAGAATAAATTTAATTTTGATTTACCAATTCATTTAAGACATATTTTGTGGTTCAACGACTTGCACACTTTTGCTTCATTGAAACAAATTACAGAAGAAGAATTCCCATATGAAAATATTGAAGCCGTTGTGAGATCGGACTATTATTATCAATTTTTTCAATCATTGATTGAAACAACTAACGATCCAGGACTTTTTTATGGTATTTATGCCATGCAAAGAAAAATGTTCAAATTTACCATAGGGGACAAGGCAAATATTCGCGGCATGCTAGAAATTGTTACCAAAACAACTCCAAAACAATTTGCCACATGGCAAAAAAAAGTGGAATCACCGGTCCGTACTGATCATTTCGATCCTGTCCAGGAGAAAATCAAATTACAGGAGATATTAAAAATCATCAAGTACCCCGATGATGTTCCAAAGTTTGAGGCAAGAGTTGGAATTTGTAACCCGACAAAAGCCATAATATTCTGCCCATTGTGCACAAAAGTGGGAATTTCTGTGAAATCGTATTTAACAGGTAAACCTATAAACATAATATTTTAATTTACTTAATATCTGTTTAAATTTTACTTCTTTGTATAAAGTATGATTAAATATTCAAAATGTATTTACAGGGAACCAGTGGAAGTGGTGTGTGACAAATTTTCAACGCCATGTGATAGCAAAGCACTCCAAAATAGAATTTGTGGGCAAAAAAAAAAGATGCAACCTAATTCCAATAGGACAGTGCTTAAAAATCTTGTTAATGTCGAAAATGAAGAAAACTCAACACAGTAAATTATGAAGATTCCTTTAGTTTGTTTATAATACATTTTATTGATTGAAAATCGTTTAAAAAGCGTTACATCGATCGTTACAGAATTTATGTTTTATTTTTATAATTTATGTTGTATGATTATAGATGTACTGTGATTCTGAATACTACGCAAACTTAATGTATATTGTTAAAATGGTAAGACATATTTTAAGAAAAATTGTTATGACTATGTTCACTATGTGCATATGGGTGAGAATGATAGAATCGAAACGACGAATTATTGAAATTATAATGTTCATTTATATTGTGATACTCGTACTTTTTAGTACTGAGAAATATATTGTAGTTAAACTTAGTATAAATAATATATAACATAATACTTTTTTGAAACGAAGTTGTCTATATTTTAATAATTTATTAATTTAGACATCTTTTTACGTTTAATTCCAAAACGGTAATCACGGATTCTTTTATCTTGAATTGAAATACGACCGAATATTGTTTGTTTATGCATTAACATTATTTCATTAATACAAATAAAAGATTGATTTATAGTATAGTCGGATACACAAGAATTCATTTAGTGTTAATTTTTGTATTATATTTTGGATTTGAATAATCGTCATTGTTCATAGAAATCTTTAATATTTTGAGATCTCTCAATGTCCAGAATGTTTGTAAAACGAGTTAAGTAACAAGACCCAGTTACTACTATTTCTTACTATTGAAAGTAATATCAGGCAAATTTTCTAAATAGAAGTATTGCCTAATATATTTAAATTGATGAGATCATAAGTTCTAACCGAGGTTGGGTAACTTAACTAATTATTTATTAAAAATTAACCGAGTTTAACAAATCTTCTTAATTTTTGTTCTAATGAATTGATCAAATAATAGTGCTGTAACTATAACATTTCTTATAAAACATATTGGTTTTCGTCTAAACAAGTTAGAAATTACATGGAATCCTGCAATACATTTGCTTCAATTTTAAGAATATGTTCTAAGCCAAAGTTACCGGATTTAGAGTGATTTTAATTATTATTGCGAAATTATTATATTTAAACAAATAACTAATATTCTTCTATATATTCTTCTATTGAAAGAATGTTGTCAACTACGAACAGTTCATTTTTATGGTACATTATTTTACTGGTTCCAAATTTAAATTTTACATTTATCCAAATTAAGAGGTCTATCAGGTCTAATAAATTTTAAATTAAACTCATTTTAAAAATATTTTTATTGAAAAATGCATACATTATCAACATTTGTAAGGAAGAATTTGCATTAAATCATTTCACTTACATAATGGTTTTCAATGAAAATATTAACCTACATTCTATCAAATTTATAAAAAAGGTGAATATAAAGTTTCATGTTTCACATATTTTTGTATAACTAACTGCATATTTTTTTAATGGATATTTAAATGCCTATTTTATAAGTATTTACAACTACAGCTTATGAACTATTTACTATTTAACATTGGATGGTAATAATAAATAGTTATAACAAGAAATACTTCTTATTTTGAACTACTGTGAAATTATTTCACAAAAATAGGTATTCTGTGTCAAAAGTAGTAAATCAAAAATATTTATATAGCTGAGAAAATATAATTTTAACATAAAAATAGAGAAAACTAATATAATATGACGATATTCCAAACCACAGACGTTGCTCAAATATTATTATGATAATTATTGCTTCACTTATTATTATGATTCTTGTCATTAAGACAACTCTAAAAGTGACTCTATTTCATTAAAAACGTTTTCAGGAATGCGAAATTTTTCTCCATTACTTATAGGTTTTGGAATAGTTAAGCGATAGCGTGAAACGTCAATGTAGCCCTGGTGTTTCATTGGTCTCAGAGTGAGACTTTTATCTGCTGGATCAATGTTAAACCATGTTGCAACTACACCAACCTTCTTGTTCAAATCTTTACTAATGTCGACAAAGTCCTGCGCGTAAGCAATCTTTGTCCATTGTTTTTCATCCATGAAGCTAAACCCACAGATCAATCCTAACAGACAAAAGTTTGATTGTTCAATTTGAAACAAACAGAAATCATTGACGCAAATTAGATCTAGCTTTTGAACTTCATTCAGTTCGCACTGATGAGATGTCTGAATATTTTTGTTTTCGCAACCTTTGACTCTTATGAGTCTATCGCTACTTAATTTCTGTGCTTTATTACTTAAAAGCCAACATAAAGCAGATTTTTTATATGTTCGATAATTTCCAGACGCATCTTGAACTTCAACCATGGGGCTGGACTCATTGATTTGATCAAGATTTACAGAAATTTCCGGAAAATTCAACGGCTCATCTAAATTAGAAAGGATTCGGACATCTTCTTCATCGTCGGACTCATAATCTTCTTCACCTAGAGACTCATATTTCTGTACATCCTCCTCGTCAATAACATCGCAAAAATCGTGCAAAGAGGTTGTATTGAAATCGATTTGAATGCTGTCTGCGCTCGCCAATGACGTATTCATACCCAATTGTTTTGCTTCATTATATGCATCACTTTTTGCATTTACCAAAACTTCTTTGATCTTATCGATAGTTACTGGACCATCAAATTTTACCAATTCATCAAAAGTTTTATCCTGCCTCTCATTAGATGCATTTAAAAATCTTGTACGTGGGAAATGGATTGTTTGACCGTCGACGCCAAAATCGTGAGCATTAATGTCACTCAGCAACTGTAATCTCTGCAACCTGTGGATAGCCTCCAAAACGCTGCAATTAACTATTGTACAGAAAGTTGAACTGAGCGATCTCAAATTTCTGAAATATCCCTCGCAAGCCTGGCTACTGAACAGCCAAGGTAAAAAATATTGAAAGGATCCATTTTCAAGACACTGGAATACTAAGTTCAGTAAGCCATGTGCATTAAGTTCCATGCAGACATAGCTGTTCAAACTTATGAAGTTATGTATGATGGAATAGTTTTTTTTCTTAGAAATCCAATGTCGCCACATCCGAACAAAAAACAAACTGAACCATAAACAATATATCCTTTCAATGGGATTTAACTGCGTTGATAGCAAAGATTGTGCCGTATAAAACATTAGTTTCAAATATATTTGTGTTCCATCGCTAAAGGGGACTTTTTCTTTCAGCAATTTCATAATTCGTGGATCGCAAATTCTCATTGAAGAGGCAAAGTTCATTTTATCCAAGAGTGTGAGGTCTAGTTTAGTCAATAAATGTTTGTCTTTGCTTGTAGACAAGGCTAGTGACTTTATATTTCCTGACGTTGCTAAGAAGTTTCCTATAGGAATTATTATAGAAATTTTAAAAAGTCTGTTCTTCAATTTATTGACGAGATGAACCGTGTCTTGGATCCAAACTTGTTTTGGTAAAACTTCAGCACAAAAACCTACAGTGTTGTATTTATTTGTCTTTGACTGGTTCCCTTCGGCAACCCGTTTACGAGGAAGATTTTTTTTTTCGCCCAATTTCACAAGATGACGCATTGCTTTCAGGACTCTGGTATCACCATCGGCAGAAAACCCCAAAACTTGAATTCCATTAGCTTCCAAAATGTTTGTTATGTAAGCATATCGTCTGGATACATCCTCGAAAGTCATGCGATTTGTCTGTGCCAAAAATGCAAAGGCAAAAGGGGGGAGCATTTTCATCAATGGATTGAGCCATATATACATATAAGAAAGAGGCCGATTTGTTATGGTTTATGTGTCGTTCCATGGTTTTCGCGGATGTGGCTCTGAAACTATAACATATAGGCATGGAATTGTGGTTGAGCGGTAAGACAAGTCCGACTATTTGATTAGTATGGGGATCATACTGAATTTTTCCGGAAATTCCAGTTCCGTCTTCGCTCAGCCATACTATTGACGGTAACTTCCTCTGTTGTAAAAATTTGTTCAATTCGTCTACACGTAAGACACCTTCTACTACTGGAACTGATTCTTTGTAAATAAAGCTTCTAATAGTGGTAATTGAAGGTATCGGCAAATTAGCGCATAAAAATTCGTATATGAGACGTCCACCTATTAAGAAGATTACAGAAAGGACAAGTTTTAAAACATTTGTGAATCTATAACCTTGATAAATTTTTTTTTCATTGCTGTATTGAGAAAATTTCAACATGTTGAAAAATGTTGACGACTTCCATGAAACTTTATCATTTTTGGGTACGGAAGATTCATCTGATGTATTCGCAGATATGCTATTCCAATAATCGGAGCTCTGTGTTGTTATCAAATTTTTAACGTCACTGATAATTTTGTTGTCATCTTCGGAAAATCTAAAATTACTGGAACTGTATGTTCCATAATACAGCACTGCATCTTCACCCTCAGGAATATTACTTGCATAGACACTTGATCTCACAAATTCTTCAAGTCTTATTATATCACAATTACTTAATTGAACTATATTCCTTGGATTATCTATATCTTGTAGCTGAAATAAAAATTTCAAGTGAATGGGTATTTCTATCCTTAGTTGGTTCTCTACTTTTTTCCAGAATTCCGATCCTTTCACAGTTGATGCTGCCATATCTAAAAATAATAAGCAATGAGTTCTATTTTTATACAAATTAGTATATATCACGTTGAAGGCAAAATAATTATTACTCACTTTTTTCACAATGATGTCACTATTGTTAAGGAAAATAGAAAAGGTATAACAGTAATGAAGTCATTGTTATTGCAAACTTCCTTTTCTTCTTTGCCCCTTTTTGTATACAAATTACTATTAGAGACTCCTGTAATTATAACAACAACTATGTTAATTATGATAGCACATGATTACAATTTAGGCCGTAAAAACTATTAGTTTAATATTACCGGAATAACAAATTTTTCTATGATTAACTTCAAAATATATATTTAAATGTAAGTTTGAATGATACATAGCTGTCATTTTCAAAACAGAGTCAAAATTGATTGATTTATTAAAATGCATTGATACTGAAATTAAACTACAAATAAAGTAAATCACTAAAAACAATGTTTATATAAAATAGTACATTTCGATACAAGAGCGCGCCGCGCTCGTGTGTCAAACGGTTTTTTTTGTACGAAAATCCCTGCGGAATAGGTTATGTCCGCCACCGAGTGCGAACAAGACGAACAAGACTCATTTTCGCACGCTTTAGCGTGCGAGCATGAGTCTTGTTCGCACGAGTGGCAACATAATCTATTACGCACGGATTTCAGATACAAAAATTACTTTTATTTATTATTGATTTTAAAATGTAGTGAAAACTCGTAATGATAAACTTACTTGATAAATTGATATGCGAATCGATTTACTCAAGTTAAAATTGGATTTTAGTAGCTTCCACGATCAACGGCCTGACAGGTTTGACAAAATATCAATATCGGTCTCTGTATTACCGACCGCGTCGCGCCATCTACCGGACCGGGGTCTGGATTGGAATCGCGATTTTATTAGCGGAGACCGCAAAGACGTTTCTCTTCAACTCTCATCGGAAATTTTCGTCATTCACACGCACTCACTTACACTTTCTTATCTCTCTACTCAACTATAGCATTCACTAAGATTCATTTGGATTCATCGATACTCACCAAAACTCTACGTTTTCTTTCGTGAATCTCTGAGTCGAATCTCTTTTCGAACTCGGTTGGATTCTTTTGGATTCATCAAAATGATCAGAATTCTTTCAAAACTTTCAGAACTTTGCATTCTTTTGAACTCCGCCGTACTCGGCAAAATATTTTATGGATTCTTTCGGTGAGTCCCGAGTCGACAACCATTGGTTTTTTGCGGTTTTGGGCCTGAAGCTTGAAAATTGGGCCAGGTTGAGCACGACAGGAAAAACACAACACTGTGGTCACACTATAATTTTATTCAACTGTTCTTTTTACAGCGTAAAGGAACTGCCACGTGTCGCGAGCGAGCGCTAAAATACACAAAAAAAGGAAGTTTTACTTTTCGCGGCGCTCTAAATTATCCCCTTTAAGGGCGACGCTACTAAAGAACGACTTTGCGCTTCGTTCAATAAGAGCGTAAACGCAACGCACGATTTGTTAACTCGCTGTTAACAAATATTGTGGTCTAACGACACACTAGTTTCGTCACTCGAAACGGTTTACATAGAGACTGACTATTATACGCGAAGACGCGCTTATCTGGCTTTCGATCTGATAAGCGAGAACAATAGCCACGCGCTGCGACTGGCAAACGACTGATTTATTTTAATACAATTCAATTCAATATAGAATGACGCGTTTTTCATACCTTTTTTTTTGACAAAAACTATAAACATTGACAATATGTACAATAACGTAAGATTTTTTACACGCATTCTTATCGAAAATAATAACATTAAAATTACAAAATCAAAATATTATATTTAACTATTTACAGTTTATTTTTTAGTTTCAAATCCTGAACAGACCACCCGCCTCGTTCTGGCGTCCAGAACGAAATCGATTGCTGAATAGCGCCACCCGCCGTAAAGGGAGGCGTTTAAGACTATCTCAGAAGGAGACTGATGATCTGAGGATTACCAATCACTGTTCATGTTCAACAGGAAGCTTGCAGAGTTGGGAAACGGAGCGCTCAAATTGAGAAGTCGCGGTACGCACTCCTACGACCCGGAAGAGTCGATCGCGCCCTGGCTTAACGTAAACTACGCGACCTAAGGCCCACTTTGCTGGGGGCAAATTGCGATCGCGTAACAAAACGAGATCCCCAACTCGCAAGTTCTCACAAACAGTACGCCACTTGGAGCGTAACTGGAGCGTGTTCAGATAGTCCGATGACCACAAGCGCCAGAAACGCTCCAGTGTTTGTCGCATTCGCTGCCAGCGACTCAAGTAATTTGTTTCACGGACTAGCAGCGAGGGTTCTGGCTTCACCTTCAAGGTCGTACCAACCAAAAAATGCCCGGGGGTTAGGGCGTCATAGTCGGAAGCATCATCGCTCAACGGAGTTAAAGGTCTGGAGTTTAACACGGCCTCGATTTCACAGAGAAGAGTCTGCAACTCTTCAAGAGTGGGGGTTTGTTGACCCAAGACGCGGCGCAGATGATGCTTCACGGACTTGACGCCCGCTTCCCAAATACCACCAAAATGTGGCGAATTTGGAGGGATGAAAGCCCACTCGATACGATCATTTGCGATCGAGCTACGAACTTCAGGGTCATTGACCATTTTACCGAAATTTCGTTTCAATTCACTAGCAGCGCCCTGGAAGGTGGTGCCATTATCGGAATATAGGCACTGCGGTAGCCCTCGTCGCGATACAAAACGTGAGAGAGCAGCTAAAAATGCGGGGGAAGAGTAGTCGGTAACTACTTCCAAGTGAACTGCTCTCACACTTAAACATACGAACACCGCAATGTATCCTTTCTGACTCTGTCGTCCGCGTCCCGAAGCCAAACGAAGAGAAAGGGGGCCAGCATAATCCACGCCGACATGATTAAAAGCGCGGTCTCCGTGTAATCTAAAGGCAGGTAGTTGGCCCATAAGCTGGCGTACAAGCTCACCTCTGTGTCTCACACAGACGACACAGTTGTGTATTACAGCTTTGACTTGAGTGCGGGCTCCAACTACCCAGTATTTCTCACGCAGAACTCGCAGAACCACTTGCACACTGCCATGTGCAGTCAAAATGTGATGATATCGTATGAGAAGTGTAGCCAGCTTGCTCTTAGGCACGATCCAAGGATTCTTTCGGGACTGAGGCAGTGACGAGTTTTCAAGTCGACCTCCAACACAGAGTAACCCACGCTGATCAAGTAATGGACACAAAGGATGCAGTGAACTACTGGACGGGACCATTTGCTGAGACTTCTTGAGGATGCGAAGTTCCGATTCGTAGTGGGCCAACTGAATTTGGCGCAAGAGAACGGTCTCGGCTTCATCCATCTCACAGGAAGTTATAACCTTATCAACGTGACCTTCACGATTTGACGCACTTCTACAGTGTTGGACAAACCTCAGAACATAGCTCACTACTCGAAGTAGTTTGAGCCAGCTAGAATAACGGTGCACGATACTCCACTCGCGCTCTTCCACATTCACTGTGTTTACAGAAGACGGCCTAAGCTCCAGCTCAACTTCCACAGTAGTATCCATTGCCTTCTCAGGCCAATGCTCAGAAGGTTCAGCAAGCCAACTGGGTCCGCTCCACCACATGGGGTGCGCTTTGAGAGCTTCAATGGATAATCCACGGGACGCACAGTCAGCAGGATTCTCATCACCAGGTACATGTTGCCAAGGAAAATCTTCTGTGAGAGACTGTAGAAGAGAAACCCTATTTGCTACGAAACACTTGAGAGTACACGGCTCTTTTTTCAACCAATAAAATACATTTTGTGAATCCGACCAACAAACAACTTTGGCCTTGATTAAACCAAGCGACTTCATGGCAAACTTCAGAGTGCGACCAACCAGAACGGCGGCGCACAATTCCAACCTGGGAACGCTTTGCGTTTTCACTGGAGCCACCTTAGTTCTAGCGCAAACTAAGGAGACTATGGTCCTGCCATCAGGACGAACTACACGAAGGTAGATTACAGCAGCATAGGCTGCGTTTGAAGCGTCACCGAAACAATGAAGTGTGACGTCGACTGAATCAGGGGTTAAACCTAACCAACGGTCTATCTTGAGCTCGCTGATAAGCGGTAGTTGGTCTATGAAAGCTTTACTCTGTGAGTGTAATTCAGGGGGCAAAGGATCATCCCAATCAAGCTTATGTAACCACAATTTTTGCATAATAATCTTGCCCACTATCAAGACTGGAGCAATCCAACCAAGTGGATCATATAAACTAGCTAACACCGACAAAAACGTGCGCTTAGTCAGGGTTGACAACGTAGGAGCTACATAAGTGTAGCTAAACTGATCAGATAGGGGGTACCAACTGACACCTAGGACCTTTAATTTGTCACTATCTGAGGGTTTATCGCCTAATGCTAAACCATGATTATCGCTAGATAGTCCCTGTAATAATTCACTGCTATTACTAGCCCACTTACGTAAGCTGAAGCCACCCGCCTTGAGCAAAGCGGTTAACTGCGTTCGACTAGCTTTCAACGATTCAAGATCGTGACCTCCAAATAAGACATCGTCCACGTAGAAATTGGATTCGAGTAATGTCTTAGCCAGAGGAAAACGATGGCCTTCATCCTGAGCTAGCTGTCGTAAAACTCGATTAGCTAGGTAAGGGGCACAAACTGTACCGTATGTGACGGTTAGCAACTGGTAGGCTTCCAAGGATTTAGATGGATGATCTCTCCAAAATATTTGCTGGAATTGAGTGTCCGAGGGGGTCACGAGAATCTGCCGAAACATTTTCTCCAGGTCAGCAATATACACATACTTGTGAGTTCGCCAATTTAAAATAAGAGCAAATAAATCAGTCTGCATTTTAGGACCTACATGAAGAAAGTCATTCAAGGAAAGTCCATTGCTAGAACAATTCGAAGCATTGAAGACTATTCTAACTTGAGAAGTTTTACTATCTAGGCGAATAACTGCGAGATGAGGTATGAAAACGTTCGCAGGATCCGAAGAGTCGAACTCAGAACGTTTCATGTGACCTAAAGAAATATAAGCTTCCATGAAATCTTTATATTCTTGCCATAACTCAGGGCGCTTGGCTAAACGTCGCTCGTTGCTCAAGAACTGCTTTGTCGCGGAGTCTTGAGTATTGCCAATCGCAGGAGGTCGAGTTTCCTTAAAAGGAAGAGACACGACATATCTACCATTTTCCAAACGAGTATGAGTGTCTTGAAAGTGCTTTTCACACTCTAACTCATCCTCAGAAAGAGAGGGTTGAACTGGGACTTCTTCAAGATCCCAAAACTTACTCAACTGGTCCTCAAGAGAGGTTAGGGAGGATACGTGATTCACAACGGGGGTATGATTCACTACCAACGACTGCTCAAGGGAGCCAGAGATCACCCAACCAAATATGGTTTGTTGAGCGATAGGAGCTTTGACAGGACCTTTGCGAAGTCCTGGCAATAAAATCAGTGGAAACTCACCTGCACCAATCAAAAGATCAACGGGCTGATTAGAACGGGGCTCTGGATCCGCCAGAGGGAGCTTAGCCAGATGTGGCCATTGGCGCAGGTCAACTGAGGTTGGCCAAGAATACTCGGTTAACTTAGGAAGTACAATGGCATGCATTGAACAAGCTGGTTCAATCTGGTCATGGGGAGATACTGACACTTCTACCGTGGAATGAGCAGTCTCCGTCTGACTCGAACGGAAACCTTTCAAATTAAGTGTTATGTGACGTCTTTTCAATTTCAAATGCTGAGCGACACGTTCAGAGATACAAGTGGCCTGCGAACCCTGATCCAATAAGGCTCGGACCACGAGGTGGCGCCCCTTCGCGCCCTGTAATCGAACTAAAGCTGTAGGCAGCAAATTGCTTACCAGACTTGAACCTGTAAAGGAATGATTCACCTGTGCGGACGGATCCTCAGGCTCTTCCTCTTTCTTCGTTTGGCTTTCGGCGGTTTTTTTGGCACGGAAATCTGAATGGAGCAAAGTGTGGTGTCTACCTTTACATTCTATACAAGTATATTTAGATGGACACTGTGGTGCCAAATGACCTCCTTTAAGGCAATTGAAACAAAGCTTAAGCTTGGCCGCAAGAGCGCGACGCGATTCCACTGAATCGCCTTTAAACGTAAAACATCTAAATAAGGGGTGTTTGTCACCACATCTGTCACAGCCTTTGTTGTCAGTAGACACTTGATTTATTTTTACATTTTTGGTTTGAGCTCGGTCGCTCCGAGCCTTCGCAGGGGGACTTTCTACACTTTTTGGGGAAGAAGCGTCTATCGATTCAAGTATTCTAATCCTTTTGTTTATAAAATCATCGATTTCCTGAAAGGTAGGCATCTCTGTTTTTGATCCGACTTCCGATTCCCATTCTAGACGTGTACCGGCATCAAATTTATTAATAATCAAAAAATTAAACAAATCATCGCTTTTATCTAATGGCCGTTCTAAATTAAGGAGTGCAGTGCGCACATCATTCGTTAAAGCACGGAGTGACTTAAGGTCGCTCAAGATCGAGTCTTCACGTACTTTGGAGATGCCTACAAAGGTTTGCAAATATGAATTAATGATAGCTTTAGTATTATTGAAACGACTATTCAGTAATTGCCAAGTTGGCTTATAATTGGCTTCTTTAATTGTTACATGCTTTATCATCAACAAAGCTTCACCTGTCAAGCTAGATTTGAGGTAGTGAAGTCGCTGAACATCGCTAAGTTCTAGGTTAGAATCGACTAAAGCTGTAAACAAGTCGCGATAATTTTCCCAATCCTTCAAATTCCCTGAAAATTTGGGCAAAACAATGTTAGGTAATCTTAACGATGTTCCATGCGATTCCAATGTTGATGATCTTTCGAAGCTATGTAAAGTAGAAGAACGGGGTGGGGGGTCCAATTTATTCAACAAATCATTATAAAAATCAAAGGCATTATCGTAGTGTTCGTTAACTTTAAAAAAAACCTCATTTGTAAAATAATTATCTTTCCTGAAGTCATCATCTTCTCGGAGTTCAGCTTCCAGTTTCGCATTTTGTTGAAGAAATTTGTCCCAGTATTCCTTTAGTTGACTCTTGCGACCACGAACAGTAGCTAGCGTCTTCTTCTCTTTGCCGATCTTATTGAAGTTGATCACTGAACGTTCAATAAGACCGGCTAATTGAGCTTGGCTTTGCAGCAATTGCTTGACCTCTGTCATCGCGAAACGCGAACGCGAGAACCGAGCGAACGTAAGAGTCTAAAAGTCACTCAAAATTCTAGCGTGAACACGGCGTCGCACACTAGAATTCGCGGGGCAGTTTCACTTTAAAGTTCACTATGTGTTTTTTATTGTCCGGAAAAAACACACACAAATTGAGTAAATTGTACTCAATGTAGTCCAAGTGTAGTGTCTGTGCTGTTGATTGAGCCCAACATGAGCTTCGTAGAGCAATTAGGGCGAAAACGGCAGCCTGAAACATGAATTGGCGCTTCACAATAGGCGAGATGCAGCGTTGAAGTCTCTGCCGGCTTCCACGAAAGTGACAGGTAGCGGCCGCTTGTGGTCTGGCGCGGCTGCGCGATTGGCTGGAGTGGATCGGCGGCGCGCCGTGAATGTCTGTGTGAGACGGTGAATGTGCTGGCCGGTCTTCTGACGAGGACGTCTTGCTCTGCCGCGGCTGTGTACTTGGTTGCGCTCTCTCTCATGCGTTGAAGCGAGACTGCCGCATTTCCTACAGCCGTGAGCGGAGAGAGACAGCAAACACGTGCTGTAAGTGAGAACGATGTTCTTTGCTCACCTTACGTGTGCGTTGAATAGAGATGCATGATCCACGCACTTCCTTCTTTCTTTGCAGTTTTTGTAGGTTTTTCCATCGTTGACCCAAATTGTAGTTGAGGCCCAATCTAGCTTCTCAATTGGGGCCCAAATCCGGCCTCGAAGGACCAATTTTTGTGTCGAAGAAAAGGCTCAATTTGAACTTGTAAAAGGACGGCCAATTTTCTCGAACAAATTTTATCAAAGTTTTTGCGGGCTCGGGCCTGAAGTTTGAAAATTGGACCTGGTTGAGCACGAAAGGAAAAACACAGCACTGTGGTCAAACTATAATTTTATTAAACTGTTCTTTTTGCAAAGTAAAGGAACTGCCACGTGTCGCGAGCGAGCGCTAAAGTACACGGAAAAAATAGAAGTTTAACTTTTCGCTGCGCTCTAAATTATCCCATTTAAGGGCGACGCTACTTTTGAACGACTTTGCGCCTCGTTCAATAAGAGCGTAAACGCAACGCACGATTTTTTTATTCGCTGTTAACAAATACTATGGTCAAGCGACGCACTAGTTTCGTCACTTGAAACGGTCAACATAGAGACTGACCATTATACACAAAGACGCGCTTATCTGGCTTTCGATTTGATAAGCGAGAACAATAGCCATGCACGAAGACTGGCAAAAGACTGATTTATTTTAATACAATTCAATTTAATATAAAATTACGCGTTTTTCATATCTTTTTTTGACAAAATCTATAAACATTCACAATATTTACAACAACGTAAAATTTTTTGCACGCATTGGTGAACAAATATTTTTATATAAATTATTTATTACTTAAAATGTTCCGTTATCAACGTTAAGTTTTGTGTATAGATATTATGATGGTCTTGTTAAATTTTCAAATTTATGGAACAAAAAGAATTTATAGTTATTGAGGCAACAAATAATGTGATATGAATCATATTTTGTACTGTTGTGTTTTTTTTTCATTGATGCGTAATAAGGTTGCCGGAAATTGTTACGGGTTGTTGGTGCGAAATATAGTTGCGGGTTGTTGATGCGGTTGTGGATTGTTGGTGCAGAATGCGGTTGCGAAATGCTGTTACGAAATAATAGTGTGAAATGTGGTTGCGGAATGTGGTACCTCAACAAACCAACCGCGAACATCCGCGACCATTCGCGACCATCCACGACCATTCGCAACCGTCCGCGACATACTCGCGACCATTTGCGACTATACGCGGCCTATCCACGATTATTTGCAATCAAGCGCAAACTATCCACGACCATCCGCGACATATCTGCGAACATTCGCCACTATCAACGACATATCCGCGCAACGCCAACAAACTTCCCGTGATGCTTCGCGACCACCCCGGCGACCGCCGTTCCGCGACCCCTCACCCCCTATTAACCGCGACCTATACGAGACATATTCACGACCATTTGCGACCTATCTGGAACGGTCAGCAGACATA
>JABFPQ010000064.1:0-17058 GCA_022817265.1 Masnerella sp. ZL-2020
TTAAAGAGTAAAAGAGACAGAATGATGCCGTTATTAGATCACTTTACCCTATATGTACGTGATTTTTCGTAATTGAAATATATATTTTAAATGTATTTTAAAACCTTTTACTAAGATGTGACATTATGAATCGTATTATTCATAATACGTTAATCAAGATGAGTCTAAAACATTTAAATTAAATATACATATTATAACGTCTACACTATTATTATGAATATCTCAAAATAATAAATTTTCATTTTTTTCACAAAAAATGAAAAATGTTGTAAGAGTGTAATTATTATTATTGGTATTATCTAAAGTTTCAAATATTTTTCTACAATATATTTGTAGTGTATAAAAAGTATCCCACACTCTAAAGATTATATATAGAGCTACAAAAGTGTCTTAGTTTGAGACACTTTTGGACTGAAAGACATAAAAAATGTCTTATAATAAGAAACAATTTAAGTCTTTTGATCCAAAAGTGTCTCAAAATAAGACACTTGTTTTTGTAGTGTATACTGTTTATTTGATTCTTTATTTATTAATTGCTAAACAACTTCCTTGGAAATAGTCTTAGCAGTTGATAAAACATGAAAATATTTGATTTCATGCATTAGTGTTATCGACTGTCCAAGTAAAAAAAGATGGCGTTTTGTTTGGCGTTTACGGGACATTAACATAGCCAAATCGCGTAGCCAGCAATATTGGGGCGGATTGAAAATATTTAAATGCGATTCAAATAAGGCTGTCGGAATTTTTAAAACGAAAAATTTGAAATGTAAAATGTGCGTTTCGGCGGAGGGCACTAAATTAAAGTGGCGAAATTAATAACGCGGCAATCGATATCGCGCGCGCGAGCGCGATTGAAATTACCGCGACATCGAAATTGTAGGATTTCGTAAAGAAGCCGCGCCGGTTAACGAGACAAATCGCGCGATAATTTGCGTAATTGAACCCACTCGGGGTAACCGGACCCGGCTTAGAGTCGCGGATTTGAATTTGAAATCGGCACTTGATATGGCCGTAATTGTCGCCGATGTCCGAATTAAACGCGAGAGCGGCTTTTTATCGCTGCTTAAATATTCATTTGCATGGTTGTCATAAGACGCGCGCTGAATAATACATGGCCGCGGGATCGCGCGCCAAACCCCATTGTAATCCGCCGGTGCCTAACTTTTTAATTTACCCGCGTTACAAAAGCCCGCTTAATCTCCGACGAAATCTTCGGCGCGCGGCATCCAAGGCACGCGCCCGCGAGCTTTCTTTATGAGATGTTTTGAATTTTAATCTAAGCAAGCCGCCTTTGGCCGCGCACATTCCGCGCGTCGAAATTTACAAAACAATTATCGATTGCCGATATACACCGCGCCAAAAATTACTTATTGCGACTTTTCGGCGCAACGCGCTATTTTAATACAATATGCTTTGAGCGATAAACGCAAGTACGTCGACGGTTTGGATTTTCTTTTTTTGACGTTATGCGGCCTTTGCAAAATGTTTCAAAAATCGAACCCTTTTTGACAATAATGCAGAATGGATTTCAATTGATTGTGTGATTTTAAATCATATTTTTTGCGTTTTTGCGAAAAGCGCAAACACAATCATTTCTACGCAAAGGTTCTTTATTCAATATAGATTTACCCCGTCAAAAATTGAATTCAGGGAACTAGTACGGCTCAGCCAGGGAACCCCAGCCAACGAAATTGGGTACTGACTGGGAAATCCTATTTTAGTTATAGGTCACTGTTAGGGTACACGAGATACCCCAAAAAACTGTACTGACATGTGAAAGTGACACATATACCTAAAAAAATTTAGGGTTCTCATACTGAACCGATAATTAACCAAAAGGTCCTAAGATTTTTTTTTGCTGAGAACTGAAGACAACCTGGTAGGTTATCCCAAACATAAATATTTATTTTAAATTTCCCGACAAAAAAATAAAGTTCGGGTACTTAAAACGACATTATAGGGCATTCAGACCTGTAATACCCCTACGTCGTACTAACAAATAGGGAGTGACGCAGTACTGGAAAGGTCCGGATAGAGCCATAACAGATTGTTGTAATTGAGAAAAGAGGTTTCATGATCGTAACTGGTAGGGTATTCCTAAATTCGTTTACGAAACGATTTTAATAGTGATACAAAAAGTTAGACCCGTTATAGTTATATTTTTAGGTATACCTACAATTCAGATCTGATCCTGATAAGGTTTATGGGATTTAAATAATTGAAAGTAAAGTACTGATAGGGTCTTTGTTAGGTTCATAAATGATTTTTGATAAGGTAAATGTACACTTACTGAAATAGCTGTCAGCAGAATTGACGTAAAAGAACTGGTACAACTTAGCTAGGGCACCCCCATTAGTGAAATAGGGTACTGATCAGAAAACACTATTTATCTCACATGTAAGGTAACAGTGCCTACTTTTCCCACTAAACTTGACTGGGAAAGTGCTCACTTTTCCCACTCAATTTGAGTGGTAAAAGTAGGCACTTTTCCCACTACTCGTGCGTGACCACGCACTAATGAAGTAAATTTTCCCACTAGTGAAGTAAAATACTATTAAATATAAGTAACTACTAAAGTATAGTTAATCTCAAAACGTTCATCCGCATCTTACTTTCTCACACAAAAAAATGAAATCAGGGTCGTGATAACAATATTATACGGACTTTATAAGTATGTTTTTTATAATGTTGTTGTCAGTGCTTTCATTTGATTTTTTTGTGCAAAAAAGTAAAATACTGATATTCATTATAACAAACGGTAATAAATAGAAAACAATAACGTTGACAACAATCTAACGGTCTTAAATTAATAAAACGTTTATTTACAAAATTCGCACAACGAACAATACATCACGATTGTATGTTCATAGTCAATATAAATAGTTTTTATCCCTAAAAACAGTAAAAGTTATAATAACGTAAAATACATTTATATACATCTTAATTGTATTTAACCTTCCGTCGATCGCATCGCGTACTGAGTACACCGAGAAAGAGATGTCCGATACTGAGTCACTGAAGAGGGAAGAGGGTGCCAAAAAAGCGCGACCGGCGGAAGGATAATTACTGAATCACAGAGTGAAGTAATGGAAGCACATAAGCTCTGTTTCCTGTTCTGCATGAAATTTCAAAGTGAACCATTTTACATTTGACGTTCTCCAAATCGTAAGTTAACAATTCTGAACGACGATTTATATACAGTTCCCACATGTACAAATCACCTGAATTTATTGGAAATTCAAAAATTGATTTCTTAATATAAACTTGAAATCCTGTTAGTAAATAAGTTGAACAATATTGTGGTTTCGTGATAGTTTCAATCAGAAAACAGATATTATTTTTCAATAAAACAATATTGTTTGGTTTTTTAGTTGTAAGAATGAAATTTTTGAACTTCAGTCTTTTGATGTTATCCTTATGAAACGATATCACAGTAACCTTATTATCAAATAAATTGTTCATACTCTTATCATTATCACTTTTAAAAACTGTTGATTGTTCATGCAAACGTCTACATAATTGTGCCAAAGGATGAGTACCAGTTCTTATGTGCTTTTTTATAACACCTAGAGCATTTTCAAAAGGAAATGCTGATATTTCTTCAAGAGAACAATGAAAATTTTTTACATCATCAGTTAGATGAATTAAGTTATGTACATTAATACTCATCGTAGTTTCACCGTAAATACTACTCCAAATTTCAACAAATTTTCTTAAATAGATTTTCGCAATATCAACATATTTTATAGCAGTACGCTTGTTACATAACAATCTACAAGCAGTGCTCAGTAATAAAAAATGATTATAAACTTCGAGGGAAACAGAATCATGCAATAAAATGAAACCAGCGTATAGTATAAAGAATCTATATTCAGTAGCTTTCCACCTTGATAAGTCGTGTAGTTGTCTAGGTCTTCTTTGAAATTCTGCTGGTACCTGTTTTTTTATTAATTTCAAATTTTTGTTTAAACGATTACGATCATCCAAGTTGTTTGTTGAAATAATAAGGTTAAGCAATTTTTTTGTTACGCCCAAGTAAACAAGATGCATTGAATCTAAGACGAAATCTTTTATCATGTCAATTCCGATGATATTTGTAAGAGGAGAAGTTTCATTGTGATGTTCAGTGTCTTCTTTAGATAAAAATTGCTCATTCGTTCGCTCTTCGCAGTGATTATTGTTGAAATATGTTCTACCATTTCGGCGTGCTCCAGGAATATGACATCTTTCACAAGCAAATCGACCTGTATGACCTTTCGTACCTTTCACAAGCGATCTGGCAGGAGTATCACATATAAAACACATAATTTTGATATTGAAAATTTTATTTTCAATGCGAACTCCAATGTCGTACAATTTGTTGATTTCTTCTATGAATTCTTCTAAATAATCATTTATATTTTTAGGTTTACCTATACCAGAAAAAACTGCTACCAAGAATGGGTCGTAGTAATGATTCGCATGAAAAACTCTGCATAAAATTGGCCAAAAATTATGTTCACTACTACTAAACAAATTTACACCGTCAATATTAATCTGGAGCATTAAAGTGTCGACATCACGATGTAAGTGAGTTTGCACTGATTGCTTTAGTCCGTTTTCTAAGCCAAAGTATACAAACTCAGATTCATTGTCAATTGGACGAATTTGACTAGTGGTTTTACACTTTGATGTTTGAAGAAAAGTTTGTGCACATTTTGGCACATTTGGGTACTTGCGTCGAAAAATTTGTAAAAAAGAATTTATGTTTGTTTGCCTTATTTTACTCTCGATAAACCAAGTTTTTATATCTGATATCCATTTTTCATCTTCGCTCAAATTATCAGTAATCCCTCCTGTTTTAGTATGTACGATATCCATTTGATTTATAACTTCTTTGTGTATAACATAGTCATTCAGCGGTTCGAATACATGATCTTCAATATCCGAAGATATGTCATTTCTTACATAATTACTTTCATTATTGTAAACATTTTCTTCATAAATACTATCAAATTGAATCAATTGGCTACTTTCTTTATCTGTAAAAACATTAGTTAATATATAATACATTAAGCAAAAAAAGCCCACTGGGGCTCTGTAGATACATCCTGCAAAAATACCCTCTGGAAATTTAACCCTTTCCTACAAAACGACCTATTAAGCGATTAATTTAACCTGATCAAACTCTCTTAAAAACCTTGTTAAAAGTGAGCGTTTTTCCAGGTGACAAAAAGTTCAAACGTTTCCATGGCGCGTATCCGCAATATGATGTGGGATTTAAGTTCATTCAATTCTCTACAATTTGACCCAAACGGAGACCATTTTGGCCTTAAAATGGCCAAGTTGTGTTATTTAAAAAGAAAGGCCTTTAACAACGTTCTTTAACAGTGTATTTATCTTGTCGAATGTTCCAGTGTACTACTGAAAATTGGTTAAGAAAATGCATAAAAAATCATTTTGCAGTGTTAAACGGGGTTCAGGAGGGGGTTAGAAACTTAAATTTTTCCTCATAAAAAATATATACTGAATTCTCGTTGTGAAAACTCCTTTGCGGAATTAAGCACCAAGCTGAATGCAGGATTTCAGAGTTTATTCAATTTCCTTTAACTTAAAAAAAGGGCTATTTTGACCTTGAAATGGCCAAGTTCGTACAATTTGAAAAAAGTAACTTTAACGATTTTTTTCGGATGTTTATCAGCGTATTCGGCTTGTTGATTTTTTTCAGTGTATTTTTGACAATTTGTTATGAAAATCCTTAAAAAATCATTTTTCAGTGTTAAACGGGGTTCAGGAGGGGGTTAGGAACTCAAATTTTTCCTCATGAAAACTTATACTGAATTATCGTTGTGAAAACTTATTTGCGGAATTAAACTCAAGTGGAATGCAGGATTTCAGAGTTTATTCAATTTCCTTTAATTTAAAAGAAAGAGCGCCTATTTTAAAATAAAAAATGGACATTAAAATGGCCAAGTTCGGGCCATTTAAAAAAAAGTACCTTTAACGATTTTTTTCGGATGTTTATCAGTGAATTAGTTTTGTTGTTGATTTTTGTTGTTGTTGAGGGGATAGGAGCTTACATTTTTCTTCGTGAAAAACTTATACTAAAAACTCATTGTTAAACCTTGTTATTTCCTGCATAATAGATTGCATAAAAGCCAAATAGAATGGAGATGTTCATAGTTCATTCTTTTTCTTTAATTTAAAAAAAGACGCGCCCTAAAATGGACTTAACTTTGTTTCTTAAAATGGCCGTCGCTTGGCCTTTTTAAGGCCAAAATGATGCTCTCTGATCCAAATCGTAGGAAATTAAATGACCTTCAATCCCATATTTTTGCCTAAGTCTTGTAATGGCGGATACGCGCCGTGGAAACTTTGAAAATTCGAGATTCTTTCGATCGCTTGATGTCTCATTTCGTTTGAGGAAAGTTATATTTCCAAAGTTTATTAGTCGTTTTTACGATGGAATTAATGAGATGCCATACATTTGAAAATAGACAATTTCTTCACTTTCGTCAAGTGGTCACTTTTTCTTTGCCGAGTATATTTAAAAAATAAGTATATTTTGTAGTAGTTTATTGTGCTTAAAAAGGTTTATAAACATATCTTATAAAAATTATAAGAAAAATATAAAACTAAATCAACAATTTTTCGTATGAATATAAATAAAATACACATGAGAAAATAATGCAACCCCTTAAAAAAGTAAAAAAAATAGGCAAATTTCAAATGATGAGCAATTTCCTAAAAATAGACTTAGAGGAGTCCGCTAGAAGCTTTATAAAGATACAACATTTGCCATAAAAATTACGCGAAAACGGTCGATTTGGCCTAATTTAACCCTTTTTCTCTCACATCAATGCAGTCAATGCAAGAAATTTAAGAAATTGAACGTTTGCTCGTTGGTATAAAAATTTATCACATTAAGTAATAAGTTATCAATGTGATTAATTTTCTTAGTTTTTGCATTGACTGTTTCGATGTAAGACAAAAAGGGTTAAATCACGCCAATTCGGCCGTTTTGCGTAATTTAAAAGCGAATTTTCTTTCTTCACAAAGATTTACGCCAATTAGGAAAATGCCGATTATTTTTTTTCGGCATTGTATATACTAAAAACCCGTTTCACATAATTATATTCGCATAGTTTTTAATTTGTTTATAATGACTTTTACCACTGTTATTCATTTTCTGTGATAACAACGACTTCGAGTGAAATGTAGATAACATATCAGATGTACTCATATTATTTTTTCCACATCCAGCAGAGAATAGTGATTTATTGATGTTAACTACGTTGACATTTTTATTCCAATCCAAAAATTGGGTCTTTTTGTTTGTTTGAACATCTATAAATTAATGTTATTTATTGATTATATTCTATATATTCATAACGCTCCTTATATTAATCCTTTTTTTTATACATAAATATTTTAGAAATACATTTCTTGAAAATTGTAAAAACTTAGCAAATAAATTTTATGACTCATGCAAAAACATCTTAAATACAAATATTAAAATAGGAAATGTTGAATAAGTAACCTTTTTTTAAAAATTGTTTCTTTAAATGTTCGTAATTGCTGGTGTATTTTTTTAGATTCGTTCGAAATAAACGCATTTTTCGCATTCGTTCAGCCGATGTACTTTTAGTCTTCATTATGTTTCATTTAATCTTATAAATTGTCGATAACAAATATTACAAACTTATATTTACAGCAGTCAAAACATAAATTCATTTTTAACCTTATAGACATATAAACAGACATGAAATTTGCCATTTGACGAAAATCTGTCATTTTAATCGAAAATTTCAAAAAATAACATTTGTCATTTGTCAGTTGTTAGTTGTCAAAATCAAATATAATAATTGTAGATTTGAGCTAATTGGCAATAAAGTCATCCGTTATTACTTATTGATTATAAATAAAGCTATTAAACTTGGACAAAAATCCAATAAAAATGGAGCAGAACTCGATTAGAAAACCGTTGAGGTATTTAAAAATAATCGTTTAAAATTAATAATAAATAACAGCAACTATATCTAGTTAATCTTCATTGGCAGAAAAAAAGCAAAACTTCATTTAAAGAAATATCAGCTTGTTCAATTTGTGACGAAATCAATAAAATCTCGGAAGCAAGTTGATATTGTTCCTTCGAAATGGATTTCGGTAGAAGGAAAAAAAGTTTTTACGAAATTTCCGCCCCCGCCTTATAATAAAACATTATTCAAAAAATTAACAACAATGGTGAAAAACGACGAGAAACCAGAGGACTTTTGGAATGATTACGAAGTAGAAATCAGAGGAGACGCAGGTTTTATAAATTTAAAATAACAAAACGAAAAAATTTAACAAAACTAACTTTGAAGCTTTTCTCGTATATCTTAAAAATTCTTTGTATACAGACATTTTTTCCTCGGAAATTTGTTTATTCTGAGGATAAACTAAATATTTGAAGATGTTTTTTTTCAATATTTTTAGGAAAATGTTTTAATTTCAAAACATATTTTTAGGTCATCTTGCAAATATTTTAGAAACATATACCAGGTTCATCTATAAAATTACACATTTCTTCAAAATGAAATATAATAATAGTGAAAAAAATTTAACTCATTCTAAAAACACTAATTTTAAGTCAAAATAAAAAATATTGACTGAAAATGTAAAATTTTGAGTAAAAATGTTTATAAATCTTGATTCAATATTTTTTCATTTTGATCAAAGTTTTAAAATTTATCAAAAATGATATTTCAAGATTGAATTTCAATATTTACACTCTAACTTAAAAACTTACACAAATCTTGTCTCAGTATTTTTTTTCATTTTGATCAAGGATTTTAAACTTTAACTCAAAATATTTCAATACTGAATCTTTAATATTTGCACCGTAACTTAAAAACTAGTAGAGTTTTTTTACATTTTTATCAAAGATTTAAAACTTTAACTTAAAATAAATATCTAAAGATAAAATCTTCAATATTTTCATTGTCACTTAAAAACATGTACAAATCACGAATCAATATTTTTACATTTTGATCAGCGATTTCAAAGTTCGACACAAAAAGTATATTTCAAGATTGAATCGACAATATTCACACTGTAACTTAAAAACTTATTTAAATCTTGACTCAATAGTTTGCATTTTGATCATAGATTTGAATAATTGACTCAAAAATATAATATTTTTAGATTGAATCTTCAATATTTACAACGTAACTCAAAAAATTGTAAAAATTACTGAATACTTTTTAATTTGGTTCAAAGATTTGCAACTTTGACTCACGAATAAGATTTCTAGATAAATCTCGATATTTACACTGTAACTTAAACAATTTTATAAATGTTGACTTAAGATTTTTTTATTTTGACCAAAAATTTGAAACTATGATTCAAAAATAATATTTCCAGAATAAATCATCAATTTTTCATTTTAATGTAAGAATTGAAACTTTGATTCAAAAATAATATTTCAACATTAAATCTCTACTAACTAACAAACTAACTAACTTAAATCTCCATTTACTAACCAAGAAATCTAACAAAACTAACAAAACTAACAAACTATTTTTGTTATAACAATTTTACAGATAATTTTGATAACGCCTTAAGAAAAGTTGATAAATTGAAACGTGAATCGACAGCGTTTACTACGGATGCTGAAACCCCGGCTTCAAAACGAGCGGAGCAAACGAAGAATTTACTTAAACAGCAAAACGAAGATCAAGCCAAAAAAAATATGAAAAAGACCACAGAGAATATACCGAGATTTTCCATTCATCTCTCAGAAAGTGGTATTGTTGAATTCAAAACAAAAATAGAAATTAAAATACAGTTTTTTGTTAAAATTTTTTTAAAATAAAAATATATTATCCTATGCAAAAATTTCCTATGCATTAATTAATATAATGCACAATTATTAAAATTTGCTATAAATATCCTTAATTTAAGATACCAAACGTTTTAATTTGAGATACTAAACGTCTTAATTTAAGACACTGACTTTTTAATATAAGACATCTTATATAATATAAAGTATATTATAAAACCAAACGTCTTAATTTAAGACTCCGACGTTTTAATATAAAACACCTTATATAATATAAGGTATCCTAATTTAAGATACCAAACATCTTAACTTAAGACACTAAACGTCTGAATTTACGATATTGACATCTTTATGTTAGACAGTAACGTCTTATTTTAAGACACCAACGTTTTAAAATGAAACACCTAATATAATATAAGGTATCTTAATTTAAGATACGAAACGTATTAATTTAAGATACTAATCGTCTTAATTTAAGACACTAAACGTGTTAATTTAAGAAACTGACGTCTTCATTTTAGACGGTAACGAATTAATTTAAAACACTAACGTCTTAATTTAAGACACCAACGATTTGATATAAAATACCTTGATATAAGGTATCTTAATTTAGAGTACCAAACGTCTTAATTTAAGATACCAAACGTCTTAATTTAAGACACTAAACGTCTTAATTTAAGACATCAACGTTTTAATATTAAACATCTTATATCATATAAGATGGGAACCGACAAAAATGTCCTAAACAAAAATACATTGACAAATTTATTTGCACCTAAGTTTCCATTTAGTTTTGCTTTGCAAAATTAAATTTTGCATTATCTGTAAGATGACAAAACTGTTAGTTTGGTTATTCGGTGTTTTCAGGTTTTTTGAGGATATTTTCGACCTACGATATTTTTACATTTAGAATATTTTCGACCTAGGATATTTTTGTTAAGGATATTTTCATACTAGGATATTTTTGTTTAAAACATTTTCGTCGGTTCCCTTATCTTAAATTGTTATTTAAGTAACTACAAAAACGCTTATTTATATCTAACATAATGTTATTTCGGTGTTAAGAAAGTGATATGGAGAATAGCCACCATGACAAGACAGATGGTTCAGGTGATGAAAACAACACTGAAACAGAAATTGATTCAGATGAAGTTTCTGAATCAAAAATCAAAAAAACGACACCCGGAAAAAAAGCGTCAAAAGAAGTCGCAACACCTCCTTTGGAAAGCATTTCGAATACTGACGGTTATTATTAGTATTTTTTAAAATTTTAATAACAATTTTCAATTTTTGAACGTAGCAAATAAATACGCATTTAGGTACTTTTCGCTTCATATTCACATTTACAATTTTAATTTATATAGTTTGTCAAAATCTTTTTTATAATAATAATTCAAATAGCAGATAATGACACATCGGAATCTTCGGAATCAAGTGCGGAACAAGAGCCTAGACAAAATCAAGCAAAGCGTTCCAAAAGTATATTTATATACATTTCTATGTAACATAATTTTTTTTCAAATATATTAAAAAAGAAAAAACAGATAATTAAATTTTTTGTATAATTGAGGTTGATCAGAAAAAATTCCATAAAACATGTGATAATAGTATATTTTGCATCAAGGGAGTAAAGTTGAGTTTTACTCCCCGCGGTGCAAACGATATTTTTCGTCACAAGTGCATGTAAAAAGTCGAACTTTTGATCCCTGGATTTGAGGGAGTAAAGTGCATTTTTAGTCCCTAGGGAGTAAAACATGTCTCTCGGGAGTAAAGCTTCGCTTTACTCCCTCGAAGGACTGTTTTACTCCCGTGGTATTAAAATTGCATTTTAATCCCTAAAATCAAGGATTAAAGTACGACTTTACGTGCACATGTGATGAAATAAAACGTATCTCGTAGATCGCCCATTTGCAGACGCCGGAGAATCAGGTCCAATAGAGAAACGACGTAAAGTACCATTCAAGACTGCACCTGTAGAACGATTGCAAACATCTGGTAATAAGATACATGAAAGTTTTTACTGTTAAACAAATAGAAACATTAAATAAAAACATTATCAGAATAATAATTAAAATAAATATTCTATAAAAAATAAGTTACATATGATTTTATGTCCGAATTTGGCGTATGAGATCTTAGAAATCACTGGTAATTGTAAGATTTTACATAAGATCTTATATTATCTGATGTAATATCTTAGAAATTACTGGTATTATGTGAGATCTTACATAAAATCTTATAAATGATCTCATCCGCTAAATTCAGACATAAGATCACATCGAACTTATTTTTGATAGGGTAATTCTTTAATTATTAATAAACAATAAGAAAAAAATATACGAAATTGTGAAACAAATTTCGTTCATTAAAAATGTTTATTGTTAATCTTGAAAAATTGTTAATCTTAAAAAAATCCACTTATTGTTAATAATATTTTCAGATGTTAGAAATGCGTTAAATGCCTTACGCCCTGAAAATTCAGAATTATCCTTACAAAAAGAAGGTATTTATTAGAAATATTAGATTTATAATAGCTACCGTAAGGCATATTTAGTACGAAAATTTAATTTTACACATCTCTTATATTTAAAAAACTCAAAAAAACACAGTATTAATATATCTTGGGTCTATACAATACAATATTGTTAAATAATTAATTCAAAGAAATGAGTTATTCATCAATATAAATATCTTCCTTAGGGTCTATACCGCTAATAAAAATCCCAGCCTCGTGCGCTTACGATTACGCAAATGCACGAGGCTAGAATTAAACATCATCTTTTATATGGCCACGGATTTTCTTTTCTAGAACAATTCATGTAAAAACATAATATTACGTGGCACGCTCACGCGGCCAAGATTGCCACTGGCGGTAAAGCACAAAAAATATACTTTATACAATATTGAAGAGTAACTAATTCAAAAAGAAGAGTCATTCATCTTTATTCAATTAAATATCTTCCTTAGGGTTAGAAATGTTGAAAGTTTGAACAGTTCATGAAGTGTTCAGATTTTTCATTCATAAAAATTGTTCAAACAGTTCAAAGTTCGAATGGTTAAAAGTTTAAACAGTTCAAAGTTCGAATGATGAAAAGTTTAAACAGTTCAACGTTCAAATGGTTGAAAGTTCAAACAGTTCAAAGTTCAAATGGTTGAAAGTTCAAATCGTTCAAAGTTCAAATGGTTGAAAGTTCAAACAGTTCAAAGTTCAAACATTTCAAAATTTAAACAGTTCAAATTTCAAACAGTTCAAAGATTTCAAAGTTCAAAGATTTCAAAGTTCAAACAGTTCAAAGTTCCAACAGTTCAAAGTTCAAACAGTTCAAAAGGTTTGAACCGTTCAAACTTTGAACAGTTCAAAAGGCTTGAAACGTTCAAACACTTTAAATTGTTCGAACTTTGAACAGTTCAAATTCTGAACCGTTCAAACTTTGAACAGTTCATTTTGTACTGTTTGAACACATGTTCAATTTCGTACTGTTTAAACATAATCGAAAATTTGAACATAATCGAAAACTGTACGGAAACTAGTATGGGCGCGCGCTCGATCGGCGCGGCGCGCCCCTAGTTGTTTCTGTGTGGGTTTATTGATACCTCTTATTAATATATAGTTTTAAATGTTTTACTTTATGTATCTTCTTATGTTATACTATTTTATTATTTCCATAAATTAAATTTAGATGTTCAATACTTTTTGGCAATCATGGACACCCATCATGCTGAAATAAAGCGCAAACTAGATTCAATTCAAGAATTACTTACAAAATCGTTTATGAGCTTGAATGGGACTTGCAACGTCAAAAATTTTAAAGAAAAATACAATCTCGAATTGCCGTTTCCAACATCTGATGACTTTTTAAGATTTAATAATGCATTGCAGAGGGACATCGACATGCGAAATGATTTTGTGAATATCATTTTTATTTTGATTTTTATAAGATAGAAGAATACATTAGAATAAGATAGAAGTATTATTTTTCTACATATTCGCAATACTTCACAGATGCGGGTTGTTTGTTCATTAACGTTCGGGCATTCTTCTTTGTCTCGAGGAATGGGCGCTTTTCTGAGAGAATTTTTTAAGCAAGAAGATGTCCAAAAATTTACTGCTGTAAAAGTCTCCAAAGATAAACAGATTTTAAGCGAAACCGATTTTGGACGTTTCATGCAAGGTATTATTGAAATTCTATCAATATTGAAAATAACTTGTCATTACCAGTCACGTCGCTGCTTTTATTAATTTAACATAAACATTTTTATCGTGTTCTATCACTCTATATAAATTATTACGGGTTCATCACGAAATGTCTCAACTTATCCTGTGAATTTCCAGTTTTGCCTTCGCTGAATATAAGCTTTATTTAAAATCTAGACACATAGATTAAAAGTATTATTTTACAAGATTCTTCAATAATACACTTACAAAAATAATAAATTACACATATTGTTATATTTATAGATGCTTTGACTTCTCGCAATATTTCGCTGAAGGAATTGACCCAAGCTTTGGGAAAAGCTTTAAATAACGCGCGCGACTGGAACAAAACCAGATACGGTGCACCGAGAGACTGAAATTTAACATGAACCATATTACCATTAAGTTATCTATTATATATGTTTGCATTTATGTGATGATTCATTAACTTTATCAAAATGAAAATAAAGTTCTAAAATAATTCAGTAATGTTTAAATATTTGTCTTATTTTACTGTTACTTACTTTTAATTTTACTTACAAGTTACTTACATATAGTTACTTACATATAAGTTACTTACTTAAAGTTACTTACAATTACTAAACTAATCTGAATTTTAATCAAATTTGTGCGTAACTATAGATTTAAATTCACCTTATCTAAATTTTATATTTAATTACGTTGAATAATGCACTAGAACCACAAAATATCAAATTCAATATCATTTGTTTTAATTTATTTTTTAAGATATTTAAAGTTAACAAAATTTATTAAGAATAACGATATTCTTGTGACTAAAGTAATACAATGAAAGTTTAAGATTAACTATACCTAAGTAGTTACTTATATTGAAATAGTAATATCAGTACCCTATTTCACTAACTGGGGTACCCTATAGCTAAGTTATACCAGTTCTTTTACATCAATTCTACGGGCAGCTACTTTCAGTAAGTGTATATTTTCATTATCAAAAATCATTTATGAACCTTACAAAGACCCTATCAGTACTTTACTTTCAATTATTTAAATCCTATAAACCTTATCAGGATCAGATCTGAATTGTAGGTATACCTAAAAATATAACTATAACAGGTCTAACTTTTTGTATCACTATTAAAATCGTTTCGTAAACGAATTTAGGAATACCCTACCAGTTACGATCATGAAACCTCTTTTCTCAATTACAACAATCTGTTATGGCTCTATCCGGACCTTTTCAGTACTGCGTCACTCCCTATTTGTTAGTACGACGTAGGGGTATTACAGGTCTAAATTCCCTATAATGTCGTTTTAAGTACCCGAATTTTATTTTTTTGTGCGGAAATTTAAAATAATTATTTATGTTTGGGATAACCTACCAGGTTATCTTCAGTACTCAGCAAAAAAAATTCTTAGGACCTTTTGGTTCATTATCGGTTCAGTATGAGAACCCTAAATTTTTTTAGGTATATGTGTCACTTTCACATGTCAGTACAGTTTTTTGGGGTATCTCGTGTACCCTAACAGTGACCTATAACTAAAACAGGATTTCCCAGTCAGTACCCAATTTCGTTGGCTGGGGTTCCCTGGCTGAGCCGTACTAGTTCCCTGAATTCAATTTTTGACGGGACGTGGACGAAAATTCAAAAGGTATACAGATGAGACCAGGAAAATTACTTCGTTTCCGTAGATTTGAGAAATACGTACATTTTAAGAAAAATATGGTATTATTTTTTAAAAAGAAAATTTACTAGAGAAAAAGAAACTTCAAAAGAATTTATTATAAAAATATGCTTTATAAATTGATGGTGAACATATAACCACAATATTTCCATTTTCGACGATTTTTCCAGACTAGTGCAAGTATATATTTATATACAACAGACTTTTTCTGAATTTGAATACGGCATGCTATTGTGGAAAAAACATTTTCCTTGCAAAGATGGAAATAATCTATAATAATTTGCCTTTAACCGTTCTTTACATTAGAAAACTGTTTTCCAACATAATGAATCGCGAAATACATTTTAAAAAGGTACACAGAAAGTTGAAAAAAGTGACTGAAAGTTATCAAAGAGCCGTTTTTACGAGTTTACATATATTTTTGGTCGGGAGATTAGAGCCCTCTGTGTCTTGATATCATATTTTCGATGCAAAAATTGCGAAAATATTTACAAACAATTTTGCGTCGATCAGCGGTGAGTCGATATACATGGAAAAATGTTTATTACAATCTCCTTGAAGCGCGGCGCAATTTTGATCGGGCCACTTTGAGCGTAAAGTCGACGGGGCGGTTCGAAAAAAAAGTCGCGAAAATAAAACTAGAGTCGAAAACAAAGCCGATTATGATGCGCGCGGGGCTCAATAAAGCGGCTCCCTCAATAATTCATAATAGCGGCGAAACTTTTAGCGGCGCAATGACGATGGAAATTTTCGCGCAGCTCTTTTTCCGGCGTCAAAAAACCGCAACCTTTATCGCCGGCCAATTCAAATTATCGCCGCCTTTTTTTGGCCGCGCTCTGACCTACGACAACCGGCGTTATTACACGCGGTACGTGCCGCGCGGGAAATTCGTATGGAGATGATATGTAAATCGCGCGGATTATACGCGGATTGTATATAAATTGGGGCGCGTGTAATTTGTGCTATGGATTGAGTTTTTGTTTGCAAGGAGATCCCGAAACAAGCTTTTTTAGCGTCCGACCGTATAACGATAACTTATCGTTATTAAATGCGCCGGCGAACCGATCGTCGCGCAAACTATCGTGTTTCGATTCGATCCTATTAAAAGATATCGAAATACACTCAGCTTTTTTTTACTTCATTTAAATTTGGCGCCAAAATGAGGTGCAGTACTCATTAGTAAGATACAAACATTATCATTTAGTTCGTTTAACAAATTATAATCTAAAAACTATTTTCCTCTAAGTATAACATATATATATACAATCGCTACCCAGGTAGAAATCGCCAAGCATTGCCAATACTGACAAACGGCCCGAGCATTGGCCAGCGTCGGTAATCGACGGTCGGCGAACATGGTTGCGCCAGAACTGGCATTTTTTAACGCCCGATGAAACGC
>JABFPQ010000065.1:0-17052 GCA_022817265.1 Masnerella sp. ZL-2020
AAGCTGCCGAATCACTACAATAGTCACTGGCTTTGAGCGCCGTATATTTCTGTCTCGGAATTCGCTTTTCGACTTCCATTACCGCTTTGGCTATTACGCTAAATCGCGTTCTATATTACGCGCTTTATCTTTCGCCCGCTAATTGCCAACCGAGCCTCATTTCTTTCGAATGAGGTTCAACCAAATTCTTTTCTTGAAATTTGTTTCGTGGCCTAGTTAGTCGTTGATATTTGAGACTAAATTTGAATATAAACAATGCAGGAAATGATAATATGATCCGAAATTCGATATGATAAGTAATCAAAACATTTCAAAATGGTTTGGCTCAAAATTTTTGAACGACTATGTATTTTCGATTCAATCAATTAATTAGAATAACAATGTATTTTAGTATCTTAAACAGTACTTTTTACATGTTTTTTGATCAATTAATTCGATAAATAATGCTAAATTTATTGTACAATACAAAGTAGTTAATAAAAATGAAAAAAATAGTTTGGCTCAATACTTTTGCACGCCACTGTATATCGCATTGTTTTTTTTAATAAAAAAATTATGCTCGAAAAAAAACACCAAATAGTGTAAACGTAAAATACCAACCGATTTTAGAACTGTTTGTTTTACAAATTTGCTTACAAACTGAAGTTGCAGACTCAGTTTACCTCAATAAACCTCAAAAACCTCAATTACCTCAGAAACGTATCTTTACCTCAATTTAACATAAAAGAAAAAATTTTTTTTCATAAAATTGCAGTGATAACTTTAGAATCCTCTTGATAAATAATTAAAACCAAGAAGTGAACGAACTAATTTTTTGTCTAATTTGAAGGCATTTAATAAGACATTTGACACAATAAACGCAGGCTCGAAATTTGGTGCGAAGGAATATGCACGGCGGTAATGTATTCGCGGTGCTCTTCATAGACGATGTGGCTGCGCGCAAAGTTGCATAATGCATTGAATCGGGGTTGGCAGAGGAGACGTCGGATAGTATGACATCGCGTCCTTTCTGCAGGCTTGCGATTACGTACACTTAGAGAATAATACACGTGGTTGTTGGCGAAATATAAAATCAAGTTTACTCGTCCAAACAAGGTAAATTGGTCAAAATTCATGCATATTTCAACCGAAATGAAAATCTCTGAATACTGGCAGGCAAAAAATGAAATTGATAAAAGCCGTAAAAAAACAAGCAAGCAAGATAAACAGAAATTCACAAGATAAACAGAATAAGTTTAAAAATTATTTGAAAATGTTTATGAAATAACTTATACATATTTTATGATTCGAGTAAAGTACTGCTATTGAAAAATGCAAATTTTCATTCACATTAGAGAACCGTCAAATTGTAGTTAATTTGTCTTAATGAATAGCACATTGGAGTTGGCAGGATATTATTATGGTTGGGTACAATTTTCTATGCAAATATTTTGGATTCATTCGGACAGGGACGGTAATTAAAATGCGCACGTATGAAATATGTAATACGAACCGGCAAAAACTGCGGTGCTGTTGTGCTGTGGATCGTATGGACAAAGACCCAGTCCGTCCATATCTACGTTGCTCACGAACGCGCCATTCTGTAACACAAAGAGAAAACGTACGTCAAATGTTTGCGACAAATATTTGTTGTTGCGTCGAATCAAATAACAATTATCGTCGTCCTAAATATCTTTCACTCATTCAATTTAAGGAATCCTGCTGCAATCATTCCTGCAGATTCAACATTTAAATTATGTTTAATATTCATCCAATGCAAGCTGTTTGCTTCGTTTTTGGTACGTAATGAAAAATAATTTTGCGTTTCTGAAAATAGTTATTGTACAACTAGCATAATTTCAGTTGTTTACGGAAAGATAATTTGGATGATTTTGAATGATACAAAATTTACACTTTGATGAAATGGTTAAAGTAATAAATGAAAAGCTTCATCTTTGACTAAACAGTTGAAATAATATAGTTGAAACTTCAGCAAAATAAATTGCTTATAGTAGAAAAATATTAACATTAATCGTGGAGATGATTCAGCAAAATGAAAAGTGGCAACGATTAAATTAAGAACGTAAAGGCATTAACGCGTGTAACGTAACAGCGTGACGTTTTTGCGTGGAAATTCAAAGTTGGCGAAAATGTGGCGCGCGTTGTCGCAACGCGACTATCTATTCCGTGATAGCTGGTGCTGACAATAGACAACGGGCAATACCCGTTTGGCTTTATCGCGACGCAGTGCGCGCCGCGCAATAATTCCCTTTATAAGCAGTTCTGGCGTTGCCATTACCGCGGTAATGCCAGCCGTCGCGCGCACGCCACCTATACGTATATTCATATCAAAAAGTCGAGCTTATGGCAACGGTAATGCCGCGGTTCGTCGCTCCTCGATAACTGCGAACCTTCGGTAAAACTTTGCCGGTTCCATCCATTACCGCAATAACCCTTCTTCTGCGCCACTTGTCGAACAACGGTGAGAAAAGCGTCATACGGTTTTATTGTTTGAAGAAGTCGACCTAACGAGGCGGCTTCAAATGGATTTTACTAAAGTGCGGGGATGAGAAATTAATAATGGCGGTTGTGTTGAACCGGGAAATATTTTGTGGAGTAAATTTTTGTTGCTTTTGACAATGATTGTTAGTTTTTAGCTTATGGAGAAATTTTTGCAATTTTTTTCGCTCCACGGAATTCTTTGCAGAATTGTCTGTTTCGATAGTTTTTTTCACATGCTGAAAGAATGCAACAAATTTGAAACATTTTACTATGAATAACGAAAAAGAGCAAAAAAATGTCTTATGTTATAAAATTTTGAAAACATAATTCTTAAGGGGACGTCCCAGAGAAAATGCTAAATTCTTCAATAATGGATCGATTTTTCTAATTCTGTTTGCATCCTGTTTCTCTTAGTAAATATAAATTCATTATTTCTAGTATTTTTTATATATGATTTTCGTTAAATTCACTAAGAGAAACACGATGCAAAAAGAATTATGAAAATCGATCCATTATTCTATATCGAAATATGTAAAAAACATTGTTTTATTTTTTCATCGATTTTGCTTATTTTTCATTAGGACGTCCCCTTAAATTCACATTTAAAAATTTAAAGAACAACTTTGTTCTGAAAATTATGAATTAGTAATTTTTTGGTAATAATATAGTCTTGTGAAAATGATCTTCTCAATGTTTCGATACAAATTTCAACGTATTATGTTCATTATTTGTACAGACATTGCTAAATTGCATTGCTTGCTACTTTTACGTACGATTATTTTCTGCAAAACAAATTGATTCGCGTCATATCCGCTGATTAATATAATTTTTTGTTTATAAAAACTTGATGGAATTCCAGCATAAATTATGTTTCACGTTCAGTCACGAACGTCAAAAACAACGCCGCCGTAAATCGGATGAGAAAATATGAATCCGAATAAAACAGCTAATAAATTCGACTCAACGTCGATATCGACACAATTTGTCTACAACTCGGGCGCATAAAATATTCGGCGCGCAAATATTACACGAAAGTCAAATTCGCCTGGATCGGCCAATATTTCAATCACGCGATCGGTGCTTTATCAAGCGTTTAACTTTATCTCGCGCGATAAATTGGCAGCGAGATGGCTAACAAGCGCGTATCATTTTATACCCCCGGCGCGATAAATCGACCGATCGCGTCCCTAAACAGTCGCGGAAGGGCTTCTTCCGGAATCGCGTCGCGACGCGTGAATCGGCGCCATTATCCGGCGCCTATTTGTTCTCGTCGTAAATGGAAACGGAGAAAAACCTCGACCGGTACGTGATCCGCCAGCGCCGATACTTTTATCCACTTCTCGCGCCACTTTTTGCCCGACTTCGGGCCGCTGGCTTTGCGATACGGGCAAAAAGGAAAAATGACGGGGTTAACGAGAGCGCCGCACGAGCGCGGCACGTCCGCCACATTGTTTCCCTCTTCCCCCACCCCGTCGACGACGCCGTGGCTGCAATGCAAATTACGCCAAATTAAGCATTTTTGCGGAATTCCTGCCCAACGAGTGTCGTATTTGAAGATCGCCTATAAAAAGAACGTAAAAATGAAAAGAATTCGAAATAAAAATTTTACTTTAAATAATTAAAATTTCTTTTTCGTAATCCAAACAAAATATTCATTTTATTGTGTTATTTAAATTTATCAGTTTACATTCTTCATTCTTAATAAAATGTTCACTAAATATATTTTGTGAAATATATAAATACTTTTATTTGTTTTTTTATCTGTAACGTTACACACTTTTTTTACACTACAAAAAAAATCTCTTATAATAAGAGGTTTATCTCTTTTACAGGTAAATTTGAGGTTAGAAATTCGCAGATAAAACCTGTAAAATTTAGCAAACATCTTAAAATAAGAGGTTTTCAAGAGACTTCTTTTTATAGTGTAGTCAAAAGAAAATTCGTTTGAAAATACTATAAATTTCTGAACGTCGCTTTTCCTTACAAACAACCTTTCATATTTCCTTCTAAATATTTTAGGAACTTTTCCCCGTCGAATTAACTCCAGCCGTTAGTAATTTTTAGTAAAATAAAGCGCAGGAAAACGTCGCACCTTCGGACAGAATAAACGATCGCGGATTCCGGCTTCGGCTCATTCATCACCACGTTACCTGAGAAAATCCATAAGTAAAAGGGACGAGCGGGCGAGAAAAAACGCGAATAAAATTCCCTTTACGTAGCGGCGCGCGCTTTCCCGACGCTTGTGCGGACAAGCAAGAATCCGAAATTGAAAAAAACGTTCGGCGGAAGAAAGCCGACGACACGCCACCGAATAAGTAGCTCTCCCGGGCGCAGTTCCGGTCGCGAAATTCATACGATCGCCTGTGAAATGCGAGAACGTGTTCCTTGAATGTCGCACAATGAACGTGACCACGTGAAAAGAATACGCTTGAATCGACGCTGACGAAGTCGCCAAATTAAAAATGTCGAATGAATTTGCAAAGATAAAAACATTCGCAATTAAAAAAAATTCAACATTTTTGTACGAAGTTTCATGAATTATATTCAAATTCTGCAATATGTGTGTATAGTATTTGCTAACTCTAAAAATAGTGTTTCAATTTGAAACACGAGTGTTTTCAATGTTAAAAATATAGGTTATAATGTGAAACACTTGAAAATTTTTCAAAAGTGCCTACAAAATGAAACACGTTTTTTAGAGTGTATTGACGAAGAAAAGTTTGAATTTTTTTAAACTTATTATTAAGCAAATACCACGAAAAATAAATTTATCCAATCATTTTTTAATTTCATATTCTTTTAGTTTTGTTGTTAAATGTAACAGATATATTGTTAATTAGTTTCTAAAAACTTCATAATATATCAAGAAATTCTTTAACATAAAAATCTATATACGAAAATAAATTGTTCATAAATTCGTTAAAATACTCTTTATAAAACTTTTTTTTTTCGAACAAAGTTATGATCCTTAAACTTTGCCGCATTTGTTTTTCTATTTATTTATTCGTATTTCTTTAAAATAAAAATAGTTTATTGTGTACTTAAGTATGCTGTATTTTTTTCACTTTTCTGACAACATGATTTTCTCGTCGACATTTGAGAGATTTACGCGCGTGGGTAGTAATAAAGGAAAAGTAATCGTTAAAGTTTGCGATTCCTACGGGGAATTATCGCAAACAACGCAAGCCGATGAATCAAACGTTTGACTTCTTACGTGCGTTTGAGCTTTCTTTTCGGTTTGAATAATTCCGAACGGTTGAGTATCGATTCGGAGTGATTGATTGAATATCCGCGTTCGCTTTTCTTTTTTCAATCTATTATAGGTTTTTCGAAAAATAACCGTCGTTTTTCACGTACCGAATTGAACGGAGTAACACTTTAAGAAGTTTTATAAGAAAAATATATTTCACCTTTTTTTTAAATTTTAAATGAAATGGAAATTTTTTTTTTCAAAATCAAATGCTGTTTGCAATTATAGAAAATATTGTGTGAAAAATTGATTAAATTTTGTTCAAGTCAATTTCTATTTGATTTTTTGAATCAAAAATCACGTTTTTTTAAATGAGTATTTCGTGTAACGATGGCAATTTCCTATAACCAAATATTTTTCAAGTATCGTTGACGCGTATCAGGGACTCTTTCAAGCGCGCATTTGAAATGTAAATTCATCTGCGATCACGCCGAGGAATATGTAACTTTGTGTAGAATTCGGGCGACGCGTATCGGGAATAGCGTATTTCTTTGACCGTCGTTCGATAGTGGAGTGTTAAATGACGCAGCGGCGCGATTTCCACGGACAGCTGCAAATTTCTCAGCCGAAGACGGCTGCAAAATTCAACTCCGGTCCGATGAATTATGAATAAAACGCGCGAAATATTCGCGATCGAGTGCATTTCAGGGTAAAGATTGGCCGGATCTGCACCTTTTTATTGCGTGCTCGTGCACTATGTTTCTCGTCATGGCAACAGTAGTCATCCTCGGGGGAATTTCGGCCGAAGGAGTTGAAATCAAATTTCATACAAGCCCGGCTACAATTTCCCAACCGTTTCCCAATTCTTCCTATAACGCCGCTTTTTCGCAGCTTATTTCGAAATAACATATTTTCATACGTGAATAACAAGTTGCGGACTTATGTATTATAATCAGATATCTTCTATTCACTTTTTGCATGAGAAAACAGTTATGCTAATGCTTTCGTACCAAAAATTATATTTATTTCACACAAATGTTTTTTTATAAATATTGTAGAGAATTAAATTTTCGAATGTGAAACTCTTGTAATCGTAATGAACAAATTGAAATGTAAATATTTATTGTAAATAAATTGAATTGTAAATAAAGATTGCAGTGTTTGTAAACATGTTTAATAGTGATGACATTATATTAGTAACGGTTTACTATTATTGGTGTTTAAAAATGTAAATGCAAAAATGAACACATTTATACAAACACGGAGAAATGTATAACAATGTTGTTTTGTAAGTAATAATCATACACATATGAGAAACAAGTTTGTAAACAAATATTTGTTATCGCGAATTAAGTTTGCAATTTTTATAAACGTTTCACTTCACTGCAAAGATGAAACTCAAACATATATTGATCATTTATATTACACACATATATGCAAACACAGAGTTAGCGAAAATTACACAAGTGAAAAAAATACAAATGGCCTGGAATGTATGTAAAGAATAAAAAAACATGGTTGTTGACAAATACTATCAAAAACAAAGTTTGAAAACAAAACTGTTGATCTGTATTTCTCGAAATGAAATCATAAAATAAAAGTAAAGCGCAAAACGGAAATAAATTTATCCGTCACTTAAATTAACAGTCGAATTTTTTTCCATGATGTATTTCCATAAGTGATGAAATTACGATTTCGCCTCTTGACATCGTGTTCACAAAATAGCATTGTCGAATCAGACGAGGTGGTTCCTTTTGAGGATTAGCGGTTTCGTGGTCAGTTGTATATTCATGAGCCTTGCGTTCAAATCTCCGTTGCGGCTTGTGAGAAAATTAAGGGAATTGAAAATTAAAATGTAATGAAGCGATAGGAGAAGGCGTTTAAGTATTTGCCCACGCAAAGTAAACTCGCGCGCATTTGTCGGCGAACAAACGAGCAAATTTTGCTAAAACAACAAAGCTGTTTAGTCGAACGCTCGCAGTTCGAATATTTGAACAAAAGAAAATAAAACGGCGGGAATATGTTCAAATTAAAGCGTTATTTCATTTAGTATTTCATTATGGAAACAACGGGATTTGAGAGATGTTACATTTGCTAATTACTTGCAATTACTTTAGCCGATGACGTAATTCCGGAGTGTCAATACGAAATGATCGGAAATAATGAATGATGTAATGATATATTACTGCATTATTTCGCACAAGAGCACAAAGTCAATATTTTTATGATTGATGATTTACGTTGCCAACATCAAGCTTTTGATTACAGTGCATCAATTGACAAATGATTTAATAATGCAGAATTTGACATGTGAGAGTTAATAATGCAGCAGCAGAGTAAATTTTGTTATTATAAAAATACAAACAATACTAATTACATATAAATTGCTATTAATAATTTACGTAAATTTGTTTAATGTAATTGAATTCAGCAAAATGTAATTTGCAAAATATACACTGAGTCGAAACAAGCGAATTAATTAAAGATATCAGTTTCATTTGCTCAAATTAATTTCGTAATAGAGTTAATATATAATCAATTCAAGTGAAAAACAATGCGGAAGTTTGTAGACAAGTTTTAATCTAAATTAGACAATGCTTGCCATAGAAAATGTCCATATAAAAGCGCTTTGATATAAAGTTGTATATTATGTGAATAAATACTATAGCGAAAAGTTCAAACGTTATTTTTCACGAATAAACTTGAAACTTAAAATATTCTGTTTGGTGTTCTAAAGCGCTATTTGTTTAATAAAGAAAAAACCGAGGGAAATTTTTCAAATTGTTCATTGCATTTTTCATGCTGATGAAAAAATAGAGAATTATTTATAGGCGGAAAAAAGTTCAATTGAAAAAAATGTGTCGATGATTGTATTTGTATTTTTGGCGAAGGCAAATTTTTATGATTTTAAAATAATATTTTCACAGTTGGAAAAGTCAGGTATGAATTAATTATGTATTTTTTCACTTTAATTATTGATAAAATTTGTTGCGCTTGTTCTAGCCCGAGGTCATTTGTTAAAAAAAGATATCGAAATGCGTCAAAAGGTCGGCAAATAAAACAGATGTTTTTACAGTGTAATGATCGTAAAAACTGGGTTAAAAGTGGAACGAAGGCTTGAACTTGAAAGCGATAGGTAATTGGGGCGAAAGCGCGGGACAAAGCGGAATTTTTGCGCGAATTATCGCGGCGCGCAATTGTTTCGGCGTGGCACCGACTGATTTATCGCACGACGAGTTCTTGCGCGGAAGTTTAAAGTTTTGAAGCGCGGGATGACGACTGGGCTCGGCAAAAGGGCGTCTGCTCTCGCTCGCAACGACGCACGGCTAAAGCCCCGAGTAACGCGGCTGCCGCAACTTTTCTAATTAATGATAATTAGTTCAGAAGTTTAATGCCCAGATAACGAATAATCCGGCTGTTCGTGTGCACGTTCTATTTCATATCAGCGCGTCTTTCCCGCGCCGCATCCTTCTGTTTTGTAAATATTCCGACAAAATGTACCATTGTCTTCGACAAAGCGCAAGTTCGCCTACGATTTTCACACCGTTGCCAGAAATTTAATTAAGTCAGATCGCAGATTCAATCGTTCACCGGAAAGATTCGGTTTAATGAACATAGATTTTTCAGTTATTTAAATTCGTTTAACATTTTTAATTGTTTATTTCTGGTTAAACCATCGATTTGGAAAATAACTATAACATTTGATGGTTTTAATTTAGATTTTAAAATTAATTTTACTTTAAATTTCAGGTTTTAAATTGAAATTTTTTCCACATTTCTATCTCACACTGGAAACCACCAAATTTTTTTTTCGTATATGAAAACTTCAACCACAATAATTATGTTTCTTTAACCTTTTTCATAAAATAGCGAAGATCGTTTTGGAAAAAAAGAGTGAAATTATCTTTTTTCCAATTCTCCAAAGTGAAATAGATTTTATTGTCGCCAGAGACAATTTCAAAATTGAAATTAAGAGGTCAAAACCAAATTTTTTCTTGCTTTCACGAAGAGCGAGCCACATGTGTTTGCGAAGGTATTGAAGTTTTAGATTAAATTCGCGTACTGTGTTTACGTGTTCTGGTAAAAGAAGTGAGCAATGAAAGAACGTAAACAATATAATGAAGTTTTCCTGGAATTTTCGGAGCGTTGAAAATTGTCAAAAAAGTAGAAACGCGACAGCGAGAATATTAAGTCGTCAAAAAAATTAAATTGTATTTCTATTTAATCTCGCGTTCGTGCATTTACGATATTTATAAAATAAAGCTAAATTGCAATTGCAGCGGACCAAATGATGACGTATAATGATAAAACGATGACAAACATGTGTCCTGTTTTATACATTTAGTGGTGCAAATAAATCGCAACATGAATCATAAACTGAGATGTGCTCAACAAGTGTCATTTGACGTACGATATGTTTTAAAAAGAAGTGCAAACATACATGTAAATATTTATCGTCCATACAAAATATCTGGCTTGCGATTACGCCAAATAAAGTGATCGTGTTCCATTTTTACACAACGCGCGGTTGGTTAATCAAGTAGTTTGGTTCCGGTGTTTTTTACGTTGCATGTGCATGCGATAAACTGCGGCGAGCGAATAAATACTCTCTTTATTTACTCACAAATTTACGGACGATAATTACGAAATAATAATAACAAAATACTTGGAATTTTGAAATGTTGTCAAGTTTCTGTTTGATATTTAAACATTTAAACATTAAAGTTTGACGTAAAATCTGACTGACATGAATTTTTTTTTAAAATTATGAAGAACCATAATTATAATATTAAATTCGTTGAAATTTATTGAAAAAATTGTATAAAAATGAAATTCATATCGTTTTAACACGATATGGTGTGTAAAAATCAATTGAATATTTTTCAGACTTGCAATTAAATGTAATGTTCATTATTGATTTCATACAAATAGTTTATTGTGCAGGCAATAATTACAAATAATTTTTAAAAAATGAAAAATAATTAAATGTAATGAAAAAAAGGCCGTTAAAACTAAAATGAAATATACTGTTAACATAATGAGAATATAACGAAAATATATTTCCAATGTATTGAAATTTCATAATATAATGACAAAACATTTTTCGTTTTGGTTGGGTAAATCATCTTGCTATCAAAATATGTTTCCGTTTGACGTATATTAAAACTAACAAATCCACCGCAATAATTTTTGCCGGCATATCGCGGCGACGTTTGTTTTCCTTCAATTTAAAAAAAATGTTTCGCATTGATTCGAAAGCTATCGGCAAAAGCGTCGGCGCAATAAATGGCAGCGCTTCAGCACAGGTGCAAACGTCGTCGTTTTGATATCCGCGCGAAATGAAAAGTAAATGCGCGCCTTTTTCTCCGAATATTTATCAGTGCCGGTGCGCCGCGGCGCATGAACGAGCCGCCGCCGTCGCTGCGGCTATATCTGACGCGAACTTTGCCGCGACATTCAATGGGGTGTTGCAAAGCGAGTTTACACTCAGCTTTGCGCGATCGCGAGTAGTTCGATAATGACGCGACACGATGTAGCATGCGGAGCATGATGTAAAGCAAAGACGCGCATGTATCAGCGTCGTCTCGCAAACTTGCCACGCGTAATTCGTTCGTATCAAGTTTAATCAGCTGTGCGAGTTCATGAAAATTTGATTAAAAACAAACATTCGCGAATTTGATACTTCGTTTGATGTTCGGCCATTTATTTTTATTCTACGTTATAATGTCTAGGTATATATTTTTTCTAATGAAAAAATTCAATCTCTAATTCAATAACTATTTCGTCACAGGTGCACGTAAAGTTGTACTTTCATCCCTGAATTTTAGGGAGCAAAACGCAACTTTATTACCACGGGAGTAAAAATGCACTTTACTTCATCAAATCCAGGGAGTAAAAAGTTCGACTTTTTACACTTGTGACGAAAAGTATCGTTTGCACTGCGGGGAGTAAAACTCAGCTTTACTCCCTTAATGTAAAATATAAACAAAATTCTACGTTTACACTTTTATTCCAATTTATAAAAAAACACCTAAAGAAGTAATTATTTTTATTTCGTTAAAATTATCATATATAGATTAGACTTTCAAATGGTTTTTTAGTATCTTGAATTTTCATTAACTTTAAAGGTACGAAAATGATTTGCCACTTTTCAAAACATTGGAGAAAAAGCTGGCCGCTGAATGGCAGAATTAGTGGCGAAAGATATGAAAATGAGTTCTGCTCGTAATATCTCACGGCGGCCGAGCAAACACGTGCTCGTCCGCGCAGCTATCGCCGGAAAAATTATGAGATACGTAAATTAACAATTTTAATCCGGCTGCGGCGTAAAAACCGCAGCTACGTGTCGGCGAATCGATACCAAAAACACACGATTCAGTCCGAACGGGCTTTACGGGGACACAAATGGCGAAAAATATTAGCTGAAACGCGCCGCATCGTAAATAATTGTCGCGTTTGTATATTGAATTTCCACGCTTATTATAATAAAACGGACAGAGCTAATATATATTGCGGGTTTTCAGTGTAATTTGTTTAATGTCAAATGCAGTTTTTGAATTTGTAGAATTTTTTGCGTTATAAATTGAAAAAGTTATGGATTTATATTAGAACTGTGAATATTTTATTCCAAATATAAAGCAGTGAGTAAACACGTTCAATATTTCTTCGTATTATAATAATAAACTCGATTTCTATTTTTTATCAAAATACAAATTTTGCCCGAAAATTCCAAGTTTGGAGATTTATCCGTAAAAAAACCTTTAACATGAAGGAAGACGTCCATCTGCGAAAATAAATGTCGAAAAAGCGAAATAAAATAACAAAAAGGATTATACGATAACAATGCGATTTGATGAGAATAAACTGAACGAAACGTCAGGCGAAATCAAGTCGGAGCGAAAACAGTGGCGTCGCCATGAATCAAATATAACGAAGCACCATAATCTTTTCATAAATTCACATTAGCGGGTGATAAAAATATCGAGTGTAGAGTTTTTGCCGTTTGATATACGCGGCATCCGGTTATCGTTATTACGCCCGCGAACTAATCCGGTCGGTGCAACTGCGGGAAACTGCGGCGAATCTTATCGGCCCCCGAAGTTCCGTAAATCATCGCGAGGCGCGGACTAATGGACCGAAGGTCGTCTTCTCGCCCGCGGCCGGCCCGATTTCTTCGCCAACTTCGCTTTTTCCAATTTCTACGATTTACTTATGTTATCGGCCCGAGCCTCGCTTCGACAACTTTTCTCGACTCGAATTAATTCGCATGAAAAGTGCGCCGATACACTAGCAATCAAGTTTCGCGCGTTGTATCCGAGAATCGCCAAGTATAGGACCGAACTTTTGACAAGATTTGGTCTTAAAAGTCCGAGCAAAGTTTTTTTGTATCCGAGATTTATTACTTCGATGATGAAGAGAACTAGTAAAAAATTTTTTTTGTTTTGCAATTCCATGGTTCAGATGAAAATCATTACTTTGCAAAATTGAGATGAAAAATATTTCGAGTTCCTGTCATTTCAAAATCAAAAACATCACATCTTTGAATAAACAAGAAATTCTTTTTATTCGTATTTTTTTTAATTCATTTGAAATGAAAGATTAAAAATTTATATTAAAATAGAAAGTTTTCCACTTAAATTTCGCAATGCATTGTTTTTCATATTTTAATTTTTAGTATATTAAACTTAAACTTTACTAGTATAGTAAACTTTTTTTTTGTATTAACATATTATTATCCGATTCAACCTACATTATTCTTATTTATATTTGCATTTATATTTCCAATAAAATACCGTTATCGCGCAACTGGAACAATACAAAAAAGTCGACTTCACATCATACATCGCAAAACTCGGTTATTTTTCTCGGAAATCCGAAGTTGAACATGTAATAGCGAGAGTAATCTGCCTGGTTCTGAATTTTTTGTCACCGCGGTCACGTTTGTTTCGACAGCGTCGTAGTTATTTAATTTGCAGCGTCGTAGAAGGGCAAAAATAATGGCTTACAAATTGGCGCAAATCGAAAATGCATATCTGTCGACGTAAAAGCCTCGTGGTGTCAGCGCGTCGTAGACCCAAGGGACTTGGATATCGATTCGTCAAAGCCGTGAGCTATTCCCCGATTTAATTAATGAGTTATTGACGTCGCATCTCCGGCATTTTCATCCCAATTCGAGGCTTTCGGTGTACTAAATAAATCAACCATTTTTGTCATTTAATTTTCTATGTTTCGTTTGGCCGGACAAAAATGAAGGGGATGATAAAAAAGTTAGAGAACGTGTATACTTTGGGGGATTAGTGTAATAAAAGTAAATATAATAAAGAGAAGACTTTGCAGATTATATTATGAAGAAATCATTTTTGGCAAATGAATTTTTTGTCGACTATAGTAGCGCTTAGGAAAAATTGGTGAATTTATTTGAAATTTTGTAAGATTAAAATTTCAGATCGTATATGACTCTCAAAATATGAAATGTAGCAAAAATATTAAATTTTTTTATACTCAACTTTTTCCATCTTTCCAAAAGTTAATATATCTTCTTTTTCCACTTAATATAAGATTTCAAGCTTTGGAAAAAATCACTCGAACGAATTAAACCTATTTCAAGTCGACTTGGACTACACTTAGCGAAAGTACTATTATTGTGGATTTTCGTCAAACCGAGCATATCAGTTATTACTTTGGATATGATAAAAAATGATTTCGATCGCGAGACTTGGCACAAAGGGCGAAGATAAATGAAGAGTAGACGGAATTAGATTATGGTAATACGCAAACGAAATAAGCGCGTTATGTTTGCAGTGGGGGAAAAAAGCTGTCCAATTTCATCGATAGTCGCGGTATTTTCGTTCGCGTCTCTTTTTCCCCGTGGACGGGACGAGCCGACAGACTGGATTATACGAAGAGCAAAAGCCACGGAGCAATATCGCGGTCTGACCCAAGCTGTTGGAGATGCCAGATAGAGGTGGACGAGGTTACGTGTTCCATGTGTGCGTCTATATACGCGTCTATATACGACTATCCCCGTCGCTGCACATGTGCTCGTATTCCGTCGCATGTGTGCGCGTCTGCTTGTGAGTTGGAGCGCAGCCAGCCAGTCTCGCGTGGTATAACGTGACCTACCCTAGCTCGTGAGCTTGCAGAATTCAAACTCGACTCCTTACTCGCTCGTTTATATAATATTATATAAATATATGCACGTGGTCATATACGTAATTATAACATCTGGGAATATATATATAATCGCATTATTACTATGAGGTCCAATCATCAAAAACACTGAGCCAAAAAAAAACTGATCAGTTTGAAAAGTTTTAAAAATTGGTAATTTTCAAATGTAGGGCATTTCATTAGTTTCAGTTGTAGAAAAAAACGGCAAATACGCTCTAGAGATATACCGCTCCCCTACAAAATGAGTCATCAAACGATTAATTTGACCTGATCAAACCCCCATAAATACCTTATCAAAGCAGGACGTGTTTTGAAATGAAAAAAGTTAACATTTGAACGTCTCTACGGGGTTTATCAGCGATTTTGGGACTTAAGTAAGATCAAAGATATAAAGCTTATTCATTTCCCTACAATTTGGCCCGAAGAGCGACCATTTTGACCGTAAAATGGCCAAGTTATGGCCATTTGGAAAAATGTCTTTTTCGACTTTTTATGTAAAAAACATTAAATTTCGATACGCTTTTTTAATTATAATCGCCATAACTTGGCCATTTTAAGGCCAAAATGGTCACTCTTCATGCCAAATTGTAGGGAATTGATGAACCTTTAACCCTATATATTTGTCCAAGTCTTACGATCGCCGATAAACTCCGTGGAGAGGTTCAAACTTCAACTTTTTTCACCCGTAAAAATCCCTACTTTTAATAAGGGTTTTGAAGGGGTTTAATCAGGTCAAATTAATTGCTTGATGGCTCATTTTGTAGAGAAGAGGTTATATCTTGAGAGGGTATTTGCCATTTTTCTCCAAGTTGGAAATTAACGAAATGCCCCACATTAGATTTTTTTGTTTAGTGTATCAAAGTGATCAACTTTTTTATCGTCTTTTTCGGTAACAAACTTTGACTCTTTTGTTACTTTTTTTTCACTACGAAGACTGTCATACTACGATCTCAATATTTTGATAGCGGATCGCGTTCGTTTATTTAAAATTTCCTAAACGTATTCCATCAACTTTCGCGTATATATAGACATGCTTCTGACACTAAGCGATACAGAAAAGTTGCCAACACTGATCAAACGTCACAAATCATTAAAGCGATACCATAAATCGCGAATGATAAGGAAATCAATTTTCTACTTACTACGTGACTCGAGATATCAGATGCTCCGGCCGTCAGAAAATAATTGAAACTCTAATATAAAACTTCTATTTTTTACGAAATTTGTATGGAATACATGTGTATTAATTATCGTATTATTCTGATACATTTTTTATCGAATCCTAGCTGTTTATAACGCTGTAAAGGATTGACGTATATAATAATATATCAACTCCTGAGGAGTGTCCTTTGGAGCTGTGCTAGATTTATGAGCATTGTGGAATACATATTGATTTATTCTTATAAGTTGCATTTTGTATCTACGGTGTGTTTGTACGAATGTCTGAGCGCTGTTTTATGTCCCTTGGACGGGCGAAAATCTTGCAAAAAAATATTATTATATCAGTAACAGAAATGTAAGGAGATATTGAATATTGAGACGGTAATGCTGATACATGTGAATGAAAGATTGTTCTCGAGTAGCATTTAATCTCGTTGTTGAGAATTTATTGTCTGATTTGGCGAATCCGTTTTTTGTGCGCTATGTCTATAATATATTGCGGATAAGAAAATTTATACGTACAACTTTTTATGCAGAAAAAAACGTTGCAGAAATAATTATGACTGAATAAAGGTCATTTTTCATAAAATTCCATTAATAAGGCTAAATTCGAATAAAAGATTCATTTTTGCATGTTTCGATGTAACAGCTCATTGTAGAACATAATAGGTGATGCAATGTAAACCAAGACGAGCATTTAATTTAATTCTAATTTGATGATATCCCGTAGCTATCGGATAATGTTAGGAAGTTATAGTAGGTAATACAGAACAAATATTCATTCGTTAATAATAATTAATTATTTTGACCATTTGTGTTCATCGAAGAAAATCGATTACCCTAATAACCGTTAATGTTTGTGTTATTTAATTAGTGCGAATTTAACAGCGCAAAGTGATTAATTTTAATTAGTGCACGGAGAACAATGCGTATTATGTATAAATAGATCTTTCGATTAATTAATGAATTTAACATTTGATCATGTGGAACCGTATAAATAAATTGTAACTGTCATGTTTACTAATTCAATATTTCCAAAATACTCTTTT
>JABFPQ010000066.1:0-17051 GCA_022817265.1 Masnerella sp. ZL-2020
TTTCGTGTACATTTAAAAAATTTTTCAGAATTTTTGCTGATTATTTTATCAATTTACTAAAATTAAACATCAGCTTCCTTTTTGAAATGTTGACAAAGCTTCCAATTTGACAAAATTAAAGTTTGGTCAAAAATGTACTCGACAGGGTTACGAAATAAAAAAATAATGTGATAAAATTTGTATAGAAAAGTTTCTATATGTAAATTTTAAACAATATACACTGTAAAAACAGCACTATTCCAAACTTTGAATTTCAGTCAATTTATATCTCTGAAAACTGAAATCATAAGTGAAGAAATAATATTTAAATTAAGAAAAATATACTGAAATTTAGATTGCAGTTTTTTACTGTGAATGTTTTAATAAAATAAATATATAATTTATATTATTTTTTATTTTTTATTTCGGTTTATATTTTTGTCCGTGAGGGTTGAACACAATAGAGAATTAATAATAACAATTAGATTGACAAATTTGGTGAGTCATTCATTTATTTATGTGTCGTATAACCACAGAAATGTAATAGCGCTTGAACAAAGTAGAATCGCTTAAAATTACACGTTACAGTAATCGATGATCGTGTAATCAAACGGGTTGCGCGTAAAGTGGCGGCCGAACAGGAAGAGATTTTGTCGGCGCTTGGCCCAGTTACGTCTGCAATCCGTTTTGGCGAATATGCTCGCTCCAGATAATCGAACAACGGCAACAACAAGCCCGCCGATTTGGTTTTATTGGCAACCACGCCTTCTCGACGAGCTTCACGCGCGGAACAATTGTAACAGTAATTTCGTCGCGCTTTATTCAATTATCGAACGTGAGTCGGCGAACTTATTTATTGTTAATCGAGTTTTCGCGGCTTCACGTTTCAGGCGTTAATGACCCGTGTAATACGATTTTGATCTATGTTTTTATCTTGTTCATATTTAATTTGGTTTTTATCGAAAGTTTGTTTTGTTTTATATACAACTTTGTTAACAAGTTATGGCCATTTGAAAAAAATGTCTTTTCCGACTTTTTTCAGGTTTTCATGGCTCGTTGTTGAATTATTCAATGTTTTTCTACAAATATGTTCGGAAAATGCAAAAAAAGCATTTTGCAGTGTTAAAGGGGGGTTGAGAATGAATTTAGTAGCTTAAATTTTTCCTCCTGAAAATTTACACGGCAAAATTCATTTTGGCCATAAAATGGCCATGTTATGGCCATAAAATGGCCATATTATGGCCATATAATGGCCATGTTATGGCCATGAAATGACCATGTTATGGCCATATAATGGCCATGTTATGGCCATGTTATGGCCATGAAATGACCATGTTATGGCCATGTTATGGCCATTTGAAAAAAATGACATTCGAAATTTGGCAATTTTAGACTTTCGCCAAGTGAGCTCTTTTTTTGTCTAGTAGGATTATATAATTCGTTTTTTCGACTCGAGATGATCCGAAATGCAAAATCCGAGTGGTTCATCGACGAGCCTGACGCCCAGCGCAACAAGTGTGAACAATGCGCGCAAGCGCACCGGAAATAAATTAATACGTCACGCAAAGCACACACCGTTACCTCGTGCTCCAATTCTGATTCGCTGGCTCCGCCTCAAGGATGCCGCGTTTGCGCTCGCCGTCGCGTAAGGAACCAACGAATTAGCCATTCCGGCGCATCTCGTCCGTTGCACCGCCGTCATCGTCTTGATGCGCTCGACGCTTCGCGGGGCTAATACTGATTAAACGAAAGTTGCGACGTGCGTCTCGTGCAACGCTCGCCAATCTGATTTCTCTTCAATCATTTTAGGAAAACTTTTGAGTTTGGTCAGTGGAAAAGTTTTCACGATTCGATCTAAGTGCACTCTAAAAAATGGTGCTATAAAAATGTCTTACTTTACGGCATCAAAGTCTTAATTTAAGATGTCATTATCTTAATTTAAGATACCAGCATCTTAATTTAAGACATCAGTATCTTAAATTCAGACACCAGTATCTTAATTTAAGACACTTTGGTAGCAAAAGTTTTCATAATGTAAGAGTGGAAATTTCAATGCAAAAAATATAGGCGAATTTTTTTTATGTTCTAAAAACTTTCATGTACTAAAGTTTAAATTTGAGCCTTTTATGTTCTGAAATTTAGAATATTTGTCTGAAAAATTGGTCGAATTTTTTCAGTTCCTATAACTTCGATGTGCCAAAGTCTTAATTTCAGTCTTTATTATATTCTGAAATTCAGATTGTTGGTCTGAAGTTCTGACGCAAATCTAAGGATATGAAATTCAGAATATTGGTTTGAAACATTGATTTCTCTTTCTCTGACGTTCCAAACTCTGACTTTCAGTCTGTTGATCTGAAATCCCGATAGAAACCTTCTAAAATTCAGTATATTTATCTGAAAAATTGATTGAATTTTGTATGTTCCAAAAACTCTGATGTGTCCAAGTTTGAATTTCAGTATTTTATATTCTGAAATTCATAGAATATTTTTCTGAAATTCGGATACAAATCTTCTGAAATTCAGTATATTTGCCTGAAAAATTGTTCGAATTTTATATGTTCCAAAAACTCTGATGTGCCCAAGTTTGAGTTTCAGTCTTTTATATTCTGAAATTCAGACTATTTTTCTGAAACTCGAATACAAATCTTCTGAAATTGATTGAATTATCTTCTTTTGCATGGGAGATTCGAGAATGACGAACTGTCATCAAGTCAGAAAAAAGTTTTTCTTATTTACACTGTATTCACTGCGAAAAAGCCTCATTTGTAAAGTCTGAATTCACTTGTTTATTCTGAAATTCAGACTGAAAGTATGAATTTGCATATGATATTTCCATTGTTTTTACTAATACTGAAATAAAGTCTGAAAAACTGGGACAAAATAGTATAAATTTCAGACCATTTTTTTAGGAGTGTTTTTGCACTTTCACTTTCCGACTCATTGACGATTCGTTACAAACTCGTAATCAATATTTAACAACTCGTTAACTGGATTTGCTTACGACTCGTCGCTGTTTTGCTTAGGTATATTATATGACTGTAGTACCCCGACCTGTTTATAATAGTTGACAAACATCTTTACTTGTTGAAGCATTTGTCAACAACACTTTAAAAACTCGTTCCTTAAAAATGTCTTAAATTAAGACGTCGGTGTCTTAAAATACCTGGACACTGACGTCTTAAATTAATAACAATTAATAAATATTAAATTAATCCGAATCAATTTTTTTGTAAAATAGTATATTGTTAAACAAGTGGCAGTGGAAAAAGAAAAAACACTAGTAGAACAAAGTACTTTTCCCATCGAGTGAGTATGAGAAAAGTGAATTCTTTTCCCACTAGTACGAAAAGTTGACATTTTTCCCACGATGAGTGACAAAGTGACGAGTGTAGGAATGATCAACTTTTCCCACTAGTGAGAAAAGTACCTACTTTTCTCACGCGCAATAGTTGGGAAAAATATCAAAAAGATGAAAAAAAATAACCGTTTATAATTTCAAAGTAATTGAATACATTAAATTGGCACAATAAACCAATTCAATTAGCTCCTCCTTAAAGCACTTTTTTGCTTTAATGAATGAACTCGGCCAACTGTATTTCGCGTTCATTTTTCGCCCGGATTAATAAATTTCACTGCCGTATAATTTCATAACGGATCTAATCAGACTTATCTGTCCCGCGAAGCACAAAAATTGCGTTCGTGCGAAGATACATAAATACATAATAACACATTAAAACATAATATGAAGAACCGTATTTTGTAATCTTAATGTAAACGACTCGCGAAAATAAAATGCCCTCCACGCTCGAACGAGAACTCTGCCGACGTTTAACGCGTTTTATTAACTTTTGATACCAGGTTAATATTCAGCGGGGAAAAATTCGCTGACAAATAACAGAGGCTGAGTCAGAAGTCGGTTACGAAAAATATTAAACTTGATTAACCAGATTTTCTGATGCTGTTAATACCGCGTTATCTGTTACTTTTACTAATAGTCTTAGTTAATATGTATATGATGTATTAGTGATATTTAACAAGATATCAGCAAATAATAGTTAGTGAATTTGATCAATTGTTTTTATATATATGAGAATATTTTTTATTGAATATTTTATTTAATTACTCTGAAAACTGGTGCTAATAAAGTGTCTTAATGTCAGACAATAAACGTCTTATTTTAAGACACTGACGTCTTAATTTATGATACCTTACTAGAAACAGTTTTTAAAGTGATTTCATTATTTTGAAACATTTTTGTTTAGGTAATAAGATGTACAATTTTGACTATAGAAATGTAAAATCTTGACTGAAAATAAATAAATAGTGACTCAGATTATGTCTATTTCTATTCGAAAATAGGGTTTTAAGAGTGATCAAATACAAAATACACTAAAAATCCAAGTATCGTAAAACAAGATACTTTTTGACTCTTTATGACAAAAATGTCTTAAAATCTTAATTAACCCTTTTTGTGTCTTAATTATACAAAGTATTTTAAAAATAAGACCCTTGTTTTTGTAGTGTAGGCGAACACATTTTATTGTTAAATATTAACCAAGATAGATAAACCAGAAAGTTTTGTCATTTTTTTTTTATATTTTTTAATTAAAAAATATAAATAAAATTATATAGTGATAATAAGTTAATGATGATTAAATTATAATGACCAACTGTAATTTGTAAAGTATGAATCTTGATCTCTTATGATAACAATATTATTATAAATCATCGCTAATAATTAATGATTTATGAATCCTTTATAGATATTGCTTTCTAAAAAGTCTCTTATGAGTGTTAAATCTCGATCAGTATTTATTTGTCAGATATGATTGTAATGTATGATTATATAATAGCTTATCTTTATCAGACTTTCTTTGTATATCAGAAATTAGAATATGAATGCAAGTTGATCTATATCAACACGAGGATTAGGATATAATAAACCGAATAAACAAACAAAATGATTACTTCATTTAATATTTTGTAAATTATATTGTTATTGTGATTTTTTCAAACATACTTTTTTCAAACTTTTGTGTTTTTCTCCTTTTTATGAGAAAAAGACATTTGTTTCTCCCTAGGGAACAAAAGATTGAATTGCACTCTAAAAACTGCAATGTTAAAAAATCTGAATTTTGGAAGATGAAAAACTAAATTTCAGACTGATAAATAATTTGAATTTCACACAAAAATAATCTGAAATTCAGATTTTCAGTCTGAAAATAAATTTCTCATCTTCTAAAGTTCAAATTTTGTTAGTTTTGTTAAAATTCAGATTTTGTGTCATTAAGTAACTTAATTCAAGAATTTATAAATTTACTAATAGATCAAATTTTGCATAAATATGACAATGTATTTTTTAATGTAAATCCACTGAAACATATATATATATATATCGACCATAGCAGATGAAATTATTTATTTTGCGATTTCTCAGGGATGATGATACTTTGGTAGGAACGCGCCCAAGATAAAAGTGACATGTTGGCCAAGTTACACGTGGCTTTTTTTCCGGGACGACTTAGCCCAGTGCCCTGATCGCCGTCAAGGTTTTGCCGCTGGAATACTGTTAGAAACAGGTTGGCCGCGCGGCCCCGGCGATCGGACGTCCCGGCAGTTTTTCTCATTCCATTTCGAATCCGGCCGAGGTTGTCATCGCGACTTGACTCGGCGAAACAAATTTATCACGAGCATTACGTATCGGCAAATTATACGCGACAAACGAAAAGAAAATCAAATGGAAAGTCGTTTTCAAATTCTTTTTGCGGACTAGTTTCGCTCGAATTCGTTTTGTTAGAGTTTCATTCATAACTTGCACTACATTTCGATTTCTTCATATTTTTTGCATTACTCTTGTTTTGTCGATTGAAATTCATTAAATTATTTCAATCTGATAGTTTATTTATTTGCGTTGGTAATTTGTATAGTAATAACAGAAATGTTTTTTCAGTGTATAATGATTTTTTTATGAAAATTTTTTTTTATCAATTATCCATGATATCATTTAAGAATGACTTAGTTTTTTCACATATTCAGTCTAAAAACTATTAAAATCCAAAGTCTGAATTTCAGACCACTAATAGATTGAATTTCAGAACATAGAAGACTGAATTTCAGAACATAGAAGTCTGAATTCCAGAACCATAGACTGAATTTCAGATTATAAAAGTCTAAATTTCAGACCACTAGACTGAATTTCAGATCAATAGACTGAATTTCAGATTATAAAAGTCTGAAATTAAGACCACTAGACTGAATTTTAGAACATATAAGTATGAATTTCAGATCCATAGACTGAATTTCAGAACATAGAAGTCTGAATTTCAGATCCATAGACTGAATTTCAGGTTATAATAGTCTGAAATTCAGATTTTGTGACATCAATTTTTTAGAGTGTTAAAAATTTTAATATTTGGATAATATTCGACACACTTTATATTAATGCATTTATACTTCGTTTTGTTTGCAAAATGTAATCAAATTTCTCGACTTTCAAAACATTATGTATTCGAACTCTCGAACTTTATAATTTATACATTGTTTCATTTAATAAAATTACGTCATCAAATCAGTCGTAACAACAGATATTTATTATTACCTTGCAAATTTATTACTACTTAACATAATATCATGGAATGAAGCGGATAAAAAAAGCTTATGGTCATCAAATATGAAAATAACAATGTGCCGGGAATCACGAGGCGAAGATGTATGTTGTACGTGAACCGTTTATGTTCATCGCGAATCTGAGAGAAATTGGACGGTGATGTTCGCGCCGAATACAAATTGTGACCTGCATATTTCGGATGCGGCGTCGTGTGTTTCTTTGTCGCATTACAAACACTTTGTACTTGATTGCACGCGTTTCACGTAAATTCATTTAATGCTCGAAGAATCACGCAAACAAACGCAAAAAAACACATTGAGTTTCTGTTTTCGAATTTTTTATGGGTGCAATTTGTCTAAGTATACTATTTTTTTGAAATTCTAATTAGTTTGAAATTATTTACTGTACTCTTTCGAAAAAAATCATTCGAAAAATTCAGTTGAAATAACAAAATTTCGCTTGTCGTAAGAGGGATCAATGTGTCGTGAACGGATTCCTCTTGTGATAAGTGGAATTCTTCTATTTCGACCGGATTTTTTAAGTGATTTTTAAGAGTGTAGTAATGGAAAGATATTGGAATATTTGAATTGAAAAATTAATTTCAAACCGGGAAGTAATGTTTTGCTTTCCTCCCTTGATGGGAAACGTAGTGTTTTTCCTGAAAATTTGAGATCTTTGCTTATTTACTGTCTATTTAAGATGTCAGGTTTTTTAACACTCATCAAAATTACTCTAAAAACTGGTTCTTCAAAAGTGTCTTGAATTAAGACGATGTTGTCTTAAATTGAGAGGTTTTTCCAGCTCAAGTTTTCAGATTGATGATCATGACTCATTGTTCATAATAAATTGATAACTTATGTTCGTTGATCACGAAGATATAATACGATTATGACTACTTCATTTGACCCAAGTTTTTAAATCGGATTCAGTTATCAGAAACGTTTACTGAATACAACACGCAACCGATTCCTTATCACTCGACCAATAAATTACTATTTTTACAGCTTCCCCAACCTACATTCTTCTTCGACCTAGCCTTGAAATCCGCAGTTTTAAAAACTGTTCAAAAGCACAGTCCATTAAAAAGTGAAAGATACGATCTCGATACGTAAACGATTTCAATATTGTATGTATATATAAGCGGTCATTTGATCTTCCGTGAAGTTCAGTATATAACAGTGCAATAACTATGCAAACGTGATTGCATTCTTATACATACGACGCCGGATAATCACTTGGTCAGGAATTCGGTGCATTTGAATGCGATTTAATATAAATTTTAATCCTTAAACCTACTTATTTTTCCAATTGAAACAAAAACTAAAAAAAAAATATCTCTTATTAAATGACATAACTTTTTCGCACATTGGCGTAACTTTATAGTTTATTATAAAATTTATTGGAGAGAAAACCGGTTTTCAAGATAAAAATCGCATTATTACCATTATTAAGTGCTTAATTAGTTATCTGCAATTTTTTAATTGCAATAATAAAAATAGATAAACTAACTGTTGAAAATATCTATAAACACGACGCAAATATAAATAGCATGAAAATTTTCAACTGTGTACGAAAAAACGATATAGTTGATTCAACCAAAACATTTTAGTCGATTTTTTTAAAATTCAACAAAATTCAACAAAAACAACAAACAAAAACAACAAACAACAACAACAACAACAAACAACAACAACGACAAACAACAACAACAAACAACAACAAACAACAAATATAGCAATGCTTTTTATATTGCAGTACCGTTGGAGTCGTGAGAAGGTTTTTATCATGTCATGAAAGATCATTAGCAGAAGTACGGTGGACCGAAATTCCAATTTAATAAGTGCCACTTGATTACGAATTGACCCGTCGACCCAATTTTTGTGTCAGATATCATTGGCGCGGCCGCTCGCAACACGTGTATGATTACGTCTTACATCTTGCAACGCAACCTCAGTTCATTCGCCCCGCTGATACGCCGCGTTTAATATACACGTATACGGTTGTTGGTACACACAACTTACGTACCTTTTCTTCCGTATGATCTCTCCCAACAAATCGAGAATATTTCACGACCTTGAGCTTCTGTGTCTTTTATTATTTCCTGGTATTTTTACTACAACTTCGCGATGGTTATCTTTTGTCATATATGTGTAACTTAATTGTTTATCAAAATGTTTATAAATAAATAGTGTTGATAAGCATTAGAAATTAGTCTTTTTAAAAATAGTTATTTTAACACTTCATCTAGTTTTTCAAATTGTGTTTAAGTCTGAGTCTGAAAACATTATTTTCGAGTGAAAAATTTGAAAACTTTAGTCAAAATGCATTTTCACTCAACGTTTTATATTGTTTGCCAATACAATTGTCAGAAATCGTCAATACAAAAATGGTTTTTACACTATTTTCGAATTCTTAAGTCTAAGTGAGTATTTTGAGTAAAAATTAAAAATTGTTCACTCAAAGTTTTATATACCTACCACGTCTCGACTCAAAAATTAGTTTTTTCAGAATATTAAATATAAGTCTCAGTTTGAAAAACTTTTTTTTACATTTTTTTTGAAATCTTCAACAAAAATGAGTATTTTGAGTAAAAATTTAAACATTTTAACTCAAAATTTTACATTGTTTGTCAATATATTATTCTTGACTCAAAAATAGTTTTTAACAATGTTAAGTATAATTATCAGTGTATAATTATGAGAAACTTTTTTACATTATTTTTAAAACGCTATTTTTGAGTAAAAATGTGTAATATTTTGAGTACAAAGTTAAAACCTCCAGTAAAAATTAATAAATCTTTATTCAAGATTTTTCGTTTTTGCTGAAGAGATCAAATTTTGACTCAAGTTTTAGAATTAAGGAAATACATAATGCACTTTATGTTGCGATATAGAATGTTAGATAAATGCAATGATAAGGAACTGTGGAAGTCGTGATTAATGTTAAATCAAACAAGTAAAAATGTCGTGACAGAAGATGAATGAGAATCATTAGTTAGTTGATTGAGTTAGGAATCTAATGATCAAATATGAATAATAAGAAGTAAAGAGCAAGCTATATAATTAAGTGATACTAATTGGAAATCGGCATGTACAGCAACTGACGCGTGCAATATTTGCAAATGAGTTATACAATAATATATATTAACAAAATGCACGAAAAACTTGTGGTTCAAAAGGAAAATAGTAAATTTTATAAAGGTCCATCAGATCATATATATCTAGAGTCAAAATGTATATAAATTTCTACTGAAGGTTTTACATTTTCTGTCTATATATATCACATCTTGACTCCAAAATATTTTTTTAAGAACGCTCAATATATAAGTTTCAGTTTGAGAAACTTACACTTTTGAATAGTATTTTTGAGTCATGAAAAAAAGTTTGAAATTTTTTGTTTCAAAATATTTATGCTTATTCCAACATTTTCCTTTGGAAAAACATGAAACATCAAAATCACAAACATATACTAAAATGAATGACGTTTTTACTCCCAGTGAAAAAACCTTAACGAAAAAATTTCAACTTTCAGCTGAAGATTAAAAATTCTGACGCAAAACTAGGATTTTGAATTTGACGCAATGGCTGTAGAAAGACCAACTCAAAATCATAATAATCCTATGCCAGAATTTTCGAAATACTGAACATTAACTGTCTTTTGGCGGGCACTTTAATAAAGCGATATGATCGACGCGATCGGTAATGGGGAAGACAGTTGGGACCAATACCCAACGCGCGTACCGTTATCTGCACAAATTGAGGACGAAATAAAGTATAAAGTAATCAGGCCCTATACGCATTTGCATCGTCGCAGCATTGGACCAGCCGTTAGTCGGCTGGTGCATCCCGGCTGGTGCCGTGGTGCCTTGCCTCGGGGAAGGCTGTCACTGCTAGCCCACTAATTCATACCACCTACTTCCGTAATACGCGATTTATCCCAATCGATTATCTACTTTGTGCTTTTTGAACGATTTTATTAAATTTTTAATCAATTCAAAATAATCTTTAGTTCGATATTCATGAAAAAATATCATTTTCAGATAAACGTAACTTAATTATATTTAAGGTATAAACGTAACTTAGTTATCTTTAAAGTATAAGCATAACTTAATTATCATTAAGTGATAAACATAACTTAGTTATCTTTAAGGTATAAGCATGACTTAATTATCATTAAGTGATAAAGATAACTTAGTTATCTTTAAGGTATAAGCATGACTTAATTATCATTAAGTGATAAACATAACTTAGTTATCTTTAAGGTATAAGCATAACTTAATTATCATTAAGTTATAAATATAACTTAGTTATCATTAAGTTATAAACATATCTTAGTTATCATTAAGTGATAAATATAACTTAGTTATATTTAAGGCAAGGTTTGAAACCGAAACCGAAACCGAAACCGGTAACCGGTAAAAACCGATTCGATTGACCAAACCGGAACGGAACCGAAACCGATATCGTCTGAAAACGGTTTTCTTAAAAACCGAAACCGAATGAAACGGTTTTGGTTCTCAAACCGGTTATGAATCGGTTCCTTATAACGATTATTAATTTGAACCTCCAAATCAAAGTACATTTTAAGGGGACTGGCAAGTGAAATGGCTATTGCCGCCATTTCACTTGTCTATTGAGTTTGACTCCCTCTTCAAGAATCCGTCGTCAAAAATGAAAACAAATAATTTGTTCATAAGTTATTAATAAAAATGTATTGAAAAAGAGGTATTTTTGAAACCCCATTTGGCGGCCATTTTGAATCCTATTTAAATGAACTATTCGGCATTTTATTCGAAATTTATAGGACTAGAAATGATTGTACCAGATTTTTAATAAAAGGTTTCGAAAAAAAGTTATGAGCGATTATGTGAAAGAAAACGAAAAAAGTCGAAAAAATTGGTGTTTTTCGGTGTTTTTTTTTTAATTAATAGTTAATATTTTTGCAATGGAAGACAATATAAAAAATCTGGTATTATCATCTCTAAGTTATTAAATTTGGGACATTTTAAAAAAAATAGCAAGAGAATCGGATGAAAATAGGGCGCAAAATGGGTACATGAAATCAGAAACTTATCAAAAAATAATTTTCGAGAAAAACGTACTTAAAGTACGTTCTACTTCAAGTACATACTTACTAATACTTAATTTCGACAACTTTTTGACATTTTTTGTAAACAAATGTAATTTGTTTACAAAATTTGTTTACGGTCATTTTGACAAAATATTGATTTTTATTATCAACAAAATATCCAAATAGCCCTACAAAATTACGATGAACTTTCATGGATTGAAACAAAAAAAATATTCTAAAACAAAAATCTGCAGAAAAAATCATTTACATTATAGCACAACAATTTTCAATTTGCCACCAGCAGTTTCCAGTTAATTTTTACTCTCAATTTGGAGCGACTTTTGCAACACTTATAACCGCAATTATGTCATTAAAGTAATGAGATTCCGGGAATGGAATTGCATCCGAAAGAAACGCGAAAATTGGATTGATAAATGTTTGCGAGGAATTTGTCAAAACATTATTTAATGTTGTAATTCAGTTACAACATTATTTTTGACATCGTTGACAAATCAGGAAATTTGACATCTTTAGTCATAGTAAAAAATCTTAAGTTTATATTTATTCATTTTCGATCAAAATCTTATTGTTTCAAAAACAGTTTCTAAGTGTCTTAAAACACTCGAAAGACAATTTCATCAAATATCACCAAAAAAATTATTAAGTAAGTAGTAAGTAAAAAACTAAGCGAAAAATTGGACATATAGTAAATTACATCGAAAAGAAAATTTCAGGAAAGTGTTTAAATATCGGCAAATAAAGTTGATTTTAAAGAGAAACGAAACAGTTCGATCGTGTCTTAATATCGTAATCGCACGTTTCCCGTAATGTGTCGTATTACGCCTGGTACACGAGGTCGCGCGAATGCTGCGAGTTTTCCACGCTCGCGGAGTCACCTCGCGGTCTCACGTAGCCAGAGTACATTATCCAGGTGAGGCGAAATGGCGAATAATAGGGCCTATTACAATTTTTCTCCAATTCACATTTTTCGCCGCGTAATAAATTCAGCGCGTATTTTTCACTCGTTAAGACAAGTATCTCTTTTATATCATTACCTCAAAAGCATGAAATTATTTTATAGCGATATTATAAAACTAAATCTGCCAGCGTTATATCGAATGTATCAATTTCTATCCAATTTTTATTCGATCCGTTTCATCGTTGTAAACAAAATTTCTAGTGATTATTATGATTATCTTAACTTATTCGTTCAGAGAAATAAAGATAAAGACATTTTTCAATCTTTTTTAATGTTAATGGCAATCCATTTCGACGCTTTACATATTTCCGAGAATTCATAAGAGCGAAAAGTGAAACAAGCGTTTCCACAAGTTGTTTAACCAGAAGAATGACATTAAAAAAGCAGCATGCAAATTTTCGACCTTTTCTCAACGAGGCTCACTTAAATTGTTTCCACGGATTTTTACGTTCGGAAAAGTTATTACAATACGTAATTACACATGAGAAAGTACGTATGTACGTACGTTCATAAATCCTAGAATCATCGAGGGATATATCACGAAAGTGTATGCACCGATTAAATTGCTACCGCGGGCATGAAGCGGCTATTACCGTTTTCCGAAAGACAGTGGTGAAAATAACCATTGCACGCGAATAGCAACGCTCTGTCATCGGACGAATGTGAACTAACAACGATCTGTTTCAGATGGAACAATTATGTGAAAATTTTCAAATTTGCACGAATAGCTGTTTTTTATGTTAGGTTATTCAATTTTAGATCATTTTGAAGGACTTTTATTTAAAAATGTATTTTTAAATAAAAAAATTAAAGAAATTTTGAAAAATATTTTTTTCTAAATGATTTTAATTATTAATCTTAACTCACTATCAAAATTTCCATTTCAAAATAAATAATCAAAATTCAACATTTAAATGAAAAATTTTTATTTTTGAATGCATTTACTTGTAATTAGTTTCAACTTACTTATGCTTAAAAGTACTTTACTTGAAATAATTTTTACTTTACTTAAAAGTAATTTTTAAAACTAAATGGAAAACGGAAATACTAAACGTCATTGATAAAATGAAAGTCACGATTTCATTAATGTTTTTTCGATATTTTTTAAAAATTATAATAACGATTTATTGTTGCAAGAGAGGAGAGATGAAAATGATATCTGAGTTTTGATGCGAACTTGACAAGTACGCGGTACATTGCGCAACGCTCTTATCGACGTGGTTCACGCTGATCACGTTTACACGTATAAGCTAATTAGGCGTATCGCATTAATGCTCCAGGAGGTGAGTGTTTCAATACGTCGATCGGAGGTCGACGACTCGAGGACTATCGATCACCGTGTACGTCTCGACTCGTCTTTGCGCATGAGCACTCACTTGTTTCTCATTGCGACAACACTGTTGTCGGATCAAAAAGGTACGGAAAAGGATATTTTGTGCAAATTAGTATAATTTGCATGAAAAGTGATATTAGAAGTATAATCTAATTTCAGAGTTTTTTCATTGTGCAAAACTTTAAATTTAATCTATATATTGATACTTTTTCGTTTTAGAATAGTTTATCTATATTTTCGTTTCAGCTTTAACAAGACAAATTTAATGCTTAAATGATTTCGTCTCGTACAGAAATCAAAAGCTCAGAAAATATAATAATACGTTTTAAAATTCAGGTAAAAATTGCATAATTAAAACTTGAGTTGAAAAACCATATTTTTCGAAGTTTTCAAATAGAAAGTTCTTAGCGTAATTTTTTAATCCAAGTTTTGTCATATGAATTTCGAATAAAAATTATTTCATCTGAATTTTGAATCGAGATCTTTTACAGTTGATTTCCAAATGTAATATTTTACATTACATATTTCCGCGCGCATTAAGAAAAATCGAATTTTTCAACTCGATGAAAAAGAGAACTTTGTTTTGAAATAAATCACCTATAAAACGCGATCTAATTAAATTTAATTTCAACGAGTAAGATTAAATCTCATTTTTATTTCATTCGGTTTACAATCGTACTTTTTATCTGCCATCATTTCCCGTTTTCCGTCAACAGTGACGCGAACAAATCATTCACTCCGGCCCGGCGGACTTAATTTATTTTCGTAATTTATTGTCGTCGTGATTTTGCGAAACGCGAAATAATTAATCGGCGCAATTGAGCGCGGGTAATTGAAAGGCGCGCAATTTTTCACGTCGCGCGCCCAAAACTGATGACGAAATTGATCGAACGTTAGGCCGATAGAATGGAAAGCGCAACAAATTAACCATAGAAATTCTCGAATATGTTGCAAAGCGCGATCGACGCCGATACACGTATCGCGTTATATCGTGACTGCATATTTTAAAATTTGAAGAATCAAACGAAGAAAGTAAACGGAGATAATAAGAACACGATAAAGCATCGATTCGAGTGGTGAAACACTTTTGACATTAACAACACGACAAACCGTGACAGAGAACTCTATCTAATTTCTCGTATCGTTTTTAATCGTGAGTTGCGCTTAATTATTCCAATTTAGTTGATTTGAAATTTCCTCGCTGCGCGGGAAAAGTTACAAACGGTTTTTCCGTACTATTTCATAACAAATTTATATATTTACACATTTTCGTTCTAGAATCTTTTTCCTGTGTATTTACATATGCTTTCTCGTTTAATCAAATAATTAAACAATTTCCTTATATAACAAATAGGTTATCCAGACAAAAAACTTAATTTTTCAAAATTCAAATGAAATATCTCACGTACAAAAATCTAAATCAACACAGTTCCATGAGCAATTTTTGTGACAAATATCTCTTTTCGAAATTAAGATAAAAACAATACAATTTAAAGTTTTTTTTTTTAGAAAACCTTGCGTTTTAAATTTTCAGAGCAAGAACAAAACAAGACGTTTTTTACTTAACTTTGGGAACTATCAGTTTTTACTTAAATTTTTAATCGAAATGTATTTTTCTTAAATTTTATGGAACGAAACCTTTTTCGCGTGAATTTTTAATCGAAATGTCTTTTACATGAATTCCAAAACGTAATGTTTTTCATCTGTTCCATATCGAATTCACTTTTATTCGAATATTGAAATAATAAGTAAAATAATGAGTTTCATATAAATAATAAAAATAACCAGTTTGCCCTTGCACTTTTGAAAATTTTCTTTTACTTAAAAAGTTAAAACCTTCTACTTTGAAATACATGAAATAAGTTTTTCAAAAGACTACCAAAGTAATTTGATTTACTCCTTAAGCTGCTCAGCGTAAAAGTTTCCATTGAAAGCGAACGGCATTGAAGTCAATTTTCTGACATAAAGCAATTCTACATGAAGAAATAGGAAAAGGCGTCTGAAACGTCAAAGCGCAGAAGATCTCGAGCACGAAAAATGCGGCAAGGATTCTGCCGCGTGTGGTATTTCCTTTTCTGCGTTTCGAGGCCACGGCGTCTCGCGATTCATAAGACGACGCGTTACAATTACTCGACAATTATAATCCCATTTCCGTTTCCGTTTCATCTTTGTGCGCGGCTGATGCGAACTTTTCTTTAGCGGCGCGAAACTGAAATAAGGTTTTATGAATCAAAGATGTTTGCGCAGATTGAGGGCATGTCGTTGGACGATATGTGAAAGTATGTCGGTTAATGTGCACCGCGTTTCTGCTTTTTCTCAGCGTTTCATTTTTCGATAAACTGGTTACGTCATCAGGTAATCGGTTATTTTGTGAAATTGCGGTTTAAAAAACAAAAATGAGAGGTGTTGGAATTCGTTTGAAACTTAAAAAAATGTGTTTCAATTCTAAAATTCTATTTTCTAAATTGCATAATTTTTTATTTACAAAATTAATATTTCTTAAAAAATTAAAATTAAAAATTTCAAAATTAATATTATTCAATTAGTAACTAAAATTTGTTTAAAGAAATTATTACTTTTAAATCTGTTATTTCTAATAATAATTTGAAACTTTATTGATGAACATTTAAAGAAAAAGTTTTTTCAACAATTATTTAAAATAAATTGTTAATGAAGATTATTTATCTGACCGTAAAATTATGTGGCAAATGAAAAAATGTTTGATTCGCGTGTTGCAGTTCAATGCTGCTGGTCAAGACAATACATTTCATAAGCAAGTGCACGCGACGGTGCCGTAAATGAATTAATGAGACGCCGGTCGTAAGATCCTGTCCGATTTATCGTTATTTTGATTATGGCGATTCCGGCCCACTTGGGGGCGCATTTACGGCAGCGGATCCGCGCTGTTATTAATATGATAAAAACGATAATGGCAGCTCCGCTGGCCCCAAGTACGCGCCTAATAAAATTAAATGTTCGTTATAAACAATCGAGAGCCGCTAAGCTCAATCAAATCATTACTTTATCCGACGATCTCGCAGATTTCGTTGACATCCGACAATTACATGACACTTTGCATTTAA
>JABFPQ010000067.1:0-17004 GCA_022817265.1 Masnerella sp. ZL-2020
AATTTCACTTTTAAATGCAATTATGATTTAATTTTCGTTCTGGTTGAATTTATAACAATTGATTTAACTTTTCGCAAAGTGAATTATACGGAAAAAACTTTGTTTCTGCAGAACTGAATAATATAGTATAACTGAAAATATTTTTGGAAAGTAATGGAAAAATATTTAGTAAGTTTTAAAGTGTATCAATTTCAAGGTATTTTCAGAATCACTTAGGTAATTTTTCTAAAGAAATCGGTTGAGAAAATTCATATAATGGACTCTGATGCTTCTGTGATTGACGACAAAAATGCTTTTAAATTTTCACCGTGCTAATTTTTATTGATCCAAATACAGTTAGACGTCTTGTATAAAATAAGTAGTTTATCGAGGAATGAAGGTTCAGTAAATCGGGAAATTTTTATAATTTTGAAGTTAAAAATGAATTATGGCTTGACTGCACTTTTTGCAAAAAATAAGTTAATGTGAGATTTCTGACGGAGAAATGTCTGCAGTAATTGCTAAACTGACTAAATCTTTTTCAAAATTGTCTGTTTCTTTTACATTTCAGAGATTTTCTGCACAAATACATAATTATAATTATAGTTCAAACATTTTGGAAATATTATATTCCTTTTGTTGCAAATATTTTTAGCTCTTTACAGAATTAACAATAATTTATTGTTATTGATTAAATAATAAAAATTTAACAATAAATAATTAAAGTTTTTTAATGTAATAATTAGTAAGAAAGTCATGATTTGACATAGAAAATAAGTTATTTTAGATGTATTTTCAATGTTGAAAGAATGTTGAAAAAGTGTCGAATATAAAGTGGAAATTACGTTTAAAGGCAATTATTATTTATAAATTGCTTCACCTTTTCTCTAAAGTTATCTCAACAATAATTTAACATTATTTAAACCAATTTGTGCTTTTAGAGTTTCTATTTGACTATATTTGTAGAAGTATCCATATCCTGTAACTCTGTAATTTAAATTATTTAATTCATCAATGTTTTATTAATTTGATGTTTAGTTTTCCTTCTAATTAAATATTAATGAATTTTCCAAATTTGTTTTTTTATTACTACATTATATATTCAAAGTGTTAAAGTTATATTTAATCAATTTTGATTATAAACATTTTTTGGTTCAAACAATTTTTTCAAAATTTATAAAATGAAGTTGTTTTTTGGTCTTTTTATGATATTCTGTTTTGTTTTTCCTTCGTTTAGTTGAATTATTTATGAAGCAAATTGAAATTAAACAAAAAACAAACAAACAACAATTTATACAGGAACAAATTCCCAACATACAAATATTTTCCAAAATTGTTAGTGAAGCGGCTTTGACAATAATATCTTGTAAAATAACTTTCTATAGAAAGTTCTAAACTATCTGAAAGGATCCGGATGTAATAATGACTTTCTGCATATTGAATGAACTTTATTATTAAATCGGCGATAATTTACGGCCTAATCTGGGCATTTTTAAAATAATGAAAAGTCACATTTGAGATATCTGAAATATTGTACGAGTATAGGTATGAGAAAATTATACGTGATCGTATGTTACGTGTGACATGAGTTCATTATGCTGCTACATTTGATAAAAGGCATTTCTCCAGCGTTTGAAACTGGAAGCGATTCCTCCAACGTGACGTAATTATGATGTCGAATATACCTATACGTTTCACGTTAGCGAAATTACAGTTGCTTGAGGAAACGACTTTGTGCAATCATGACGAACTATTTACATCAAGTCTTTGCAATTATTTACATTGACTCGTTGGCGTACACGCGCTTGTAAAAGTGACATCCTCGTATGCAAAACCAAAAATAAATTATTTTCGTAATTTGCATCGCGAAACAATTTTTTAAATCCATTATTTTGGCTACGACTCCGGATATGATATCAATCTGACGTGAAATTTGCATCAGTTTTCTCCACGTCCAATCTGACGTAAAATCTTAATCATTTCTGACGTCAGATTTAAAAGTTGCCACGAGTCATTCTTTTTCGTCCCATCAACGGACTTCTAATCGCGTCAAAACATTAGACTTGATACCGCTCCTGAGTCAGTTTTCTCAAAGGCCTGACTCAGGCACATTTTTAATGCGACAAAAAAACAGAACGATTGCTTTACCGAGCTATATTTAACTTTAATTGAATACGCTTTTCGTCTACGCTTTCTTAAATCTTTCAAATGTTCTATTTGCACAGAAATAAATTTCATTCAGAAGTAATGTCACAATTTGTGTTCGATTTCTCAAATTTTCTATTGATTCTGCTTATTTTTTTATACCAGAATTGAAAATCAAGGGAAGATTATTTTTTTAGAAAATAATTTAGAAATAATATCTCATTTATATAAAAAAATTCTAAATATTTAATAAACAAATGAAAAAGTAACAATAAATTTAACATTTTAAATTAATAATTTAAAATAAATTAAATTAATAAATTATACTGAAATTTTTTACTAAACAACTAAAACCAATTATTAATATTAAAACTGAAATTTACATTCACAACAGTATAAAAATATAAACAATATAAAATAATTTAATAAAAATCAAAATTCACTTACTTTTTCAAAAAAATCAATTTTAAATTTAATTTCAATTTCGCGCCATTTCACTCATAACAATGAAGTTGGCCCCTATCGATTCTTATCCAATCCAAATTTATTCCTACTTTCACTGTGCATTCTTTAAACATGTGTGTTTGAAAACAAGAGTTGCAAATGTAACCGAATTCAATAAATGTCACTTGTCAGTGTCCACTTTGTATTTTTAATTTATTCATTATTAAAACGTTAATAACTGTCGTTCCCATCGTTAAACTGAAGGCTCTGTTAGTAATCGATAATCTACTTTCACGTATTTAAAGATATTGACGTATTTGAGGTTGTGTTTGCTAGTTTATTTACAATTTTGAAATTAATTCCATCGTTTTTTCAGGAAAACAATAATAAACGTCTGATTATAATGAGTCGAACTGTTTTTTATGAAAGACGTAAAAGATATTATGTAGTGACAAAAATAAAAGAAGAAGTAATAGACTGTTCAATAATAGAAGATTTAGAAAACCAGCCTTCTTGCTCTAACTGTGATAAAATAAAAGAAAAAAATGAAGCTTCTTTTAGTGAACCTTGTATAAAAGATAATAATATTAATAAAGAACAAATTGCAATAAACCAAGAAGAAAACAGGTGTCAGGAAGGTGAAACTGAAATTAAGGAAGAACCTGATATAGATAACGAAGAACAAAATACAAATAAGGAGCCACAGCAATTTGAAGAAGAAAATGAACAATTAATAAAAGATATTAATATTGGCGAACAACGAATAAAAGAAGAAGAAGAAATAAAAGAAGAAGAAAACACACCTCAGGAAGGAGAAAATGAAGAAGGAAGAGGTGATGAAGAACAAAATAAAATTCAGGATCCATTTAGAAATGAAGAAGCAATTAAGGAAGAACAAAATGAAATTGAGAAAGACAATAATTCTACCATGGAGGATGACATGCAAAGTGAAACTGAAGATAGTTGTTCCGAGGAGGAAGAAAGGTACTATCAACATCAAAGAGAATTATTGAAACGAAAAGAATGGCCAGGGATTCATACACCTTGTATGTATGCATATTAACATAAAATTATAATCAAACAATTGTTTATATCTAGAAAGTAAAACAAAACATTTAATCAAAAACATAAAAAGTTGCTCTTACAATTTTAAGACAATTTTGTTTAGTTTATTGGTCAAGTTCAAATTTTTTATTTGATGCCAAACTAAATTTTATTTACTTATTTTTTAGTTTTTATTTAGTAATGTATTAATTTAGTAATTATTTTTTTATTTAATAACACAGAGTAATTTAGTAATTTTATTTACTTATTTTTCAAATTAAATACTTGCCTACTGGAAATACTGTAACGTTATCAAGATTTATTAAAAAAACTAATTTTCATATAAAAATGAATTAAAACCTATTTCACTTTAATTGAATTATTTAATTAAAAAATAATTTTAAAGATTTAATATTTGGGTCCTGAGTAACAATTGAATCTTTACCTTCTTATTTTACGTTAGATTTTATTCCATTATAATATTATTTTTGATCAAAATCTTTATACAAGTTATAATAAACATTCAAATGTATAATGATGCATTTTTAACATTTTTCTTTCAGTCGCACAGTACAAAAGTCCTTTCATGATCAAAGAATTATATAGACTTGTACCATTTCAAATGAAACCGCACATCAAATTCCATGCACTTAATATGCCTGACGTTATACTACATTGTGTAACAATAGTTGGAACTGTTACCTGCATAAAGACGAAGTCGGCAAACAAATTTCTTCGAGTAACAGGTGAAGTAGTATATCTGGAGAAATTTGAAACAATGAAATTACATCTTGATTAAAGAACATTGATTTAATGTGAAGTACATAATTTGAATATCAATGTGTACTCATTATTATGTTCAATATTTAGTTTCTACAATGTAATATTAATTGGTTAAATTATTGTAATTAATGAAATTTATTTTTATTTTAGTTACTGATGGCACAGAAGCTATAGACGTTACCTGCAATCAAAAAACTTTTGCAAACGATAAGGCAGCGTTAAATAATATTAATGAAAAGTATAAACGATTTTTAAAGATTGCTGCTGTTAAACAACCTTGGCTTGAGGATGAAACAAGAGATGACATTCCGAATACAATGTGTGTTCATGGCACACGACCACAGTTTGAATATCCTGAAGAAATGCCTTGGAAATATGCGTTGGCAAGTAAATCAATATTTTTTAAATTATGAAATCTGTATATTCTATTATTGTTATATTAAAGATTTTATTACATTAAATCAATTTATTCAGAAATATGTTGACAAAAAGAAATATTACACAAAGTCATATTTTGGATAATGATGACAACATTTTTTGGTATTATAAGTATTTAAAGACTTCTAAAGATTTTATCCAATGCAAATAATTGTTAAAAAAATTACAAAATATTAAGGTTTTATTTGAATGGGACAAAATTTGAAAGCTGAGGAACTCGTTTCCGTCTTGATCAATTGTTGTTCCTCAGGGATACCTTAAATTTTCTTCTTTATCGACATTTTATTTTATAACATATATTCTTAAGGTTTCAACTGCATTGACAAAAGATTCAGTCAATGTTAACTTTTATATAGAAAATGTTATACTCACTATACCATATGTAGATATTTAATTATTAACTTTGTATCAATTAAGTAAAAAATACGTTTTTCAAAAGATTTCCAGAAATTTATCTTATTTTGCATTTCGAATAATAATAAATAATAAAATCTTTTTGTATTCAAGAATTTTATTTTATAATTATTTTTCAATAGTTGAATAAAATTAAGTCTCAAAATTCTCGAATTTATTTCAAATTAAACAATAAATAGCAGACATAAATAACTTTGTAACAAAAATTTTATAATAACTAACAGAACAATTTAAATTATTTTTTAAAAACGTTATTCTATTTTCAAATTTGCAATTAAAATGTTGCATTCTTTTTATCAAGAGCCAAAAAGAATGTACTGATTTAAATGTCAAAAAAATTATTTTTTAGAAGTTGCAACACGATTGGTTCCTGGAGACTGATGGTGGTTTACTTGGGAAACCTTTAGAAGTTGGAGATTATGTATATATTGAAGGTTTTTGTTCACTGGACTTTGATAGAACAGGAAGAGCAAAAGAATTAATAGAAAAAGACCATATGTATATGGGTAAATTAGTTTTAAATGCTGCACTGATTAAATGTATAACTGAAGATAAATATAATGATTGTATACAAGAGTGGTTAACAACGATAGTTAAAAGTCGATATGTGCCGAGATGATGATGATTGTGATCTCAACAGTTAAATAGTTATTTATAATATTATAACCTACTTTATTCATTATTGTACATAGTTTATTCATCGACAACGTGAGTTACATTATTGTTTAATCAGATTAAATTGTTATATCACAACAAATAGCATTTTTTGGAGAATTTGCAGAAGAAACTGAATGCCATTTAACACTGTTGTGATTACGAATATAAACATCAACAATATTGGCAAAAGTGTTTTTATCTATTCACATTGTTCAGATATTGGTAAATCAAATTATAACATTGTTTGCTTTTTCGAAAACTAGTTGCATTTGATATTATAACCTACTTAGCATTTATTATGTTATGTTACACCATAAAGCTTAATTACAATCGAACTTCTGTTTTTTTAACTTCTCGTTTGAAGACTTTTTAGGGAAATACCCTCTCTATGTACACGAAGTTGTATCGATGGGAAGCTTTAACTTGGCCATATAAATCACTAGATTTCGAAGCTTTGAACAAAAACCTTCGAAGTCCCGAAGCTCTGCACACAAAAAAACAAAAACTACATCGCATAGTTCAAAATCCAGTGAGTCAAGGTCCGAAAGTCGCAGCTGTTATAGAAATAGAGAAGATATCAGGAGATATGACAAAGGAGAAAGACGTCGTAGATATTAAGTTTTTGTTTGCACAGAGTTCTAAATTAGGATTTGTAAATATGTAAAGTGATAATAATTGTAAATAGAATTATTTAATTTCATTACATTCATGTTTACCGATATATAAATATTTGTATATTACTTAGTCACTTTCACATTTTATATTACTCATTTGTTTATATTATTACATCATACATTATTTATTTTGTATATTTATTACATTACATCACTTGTATATACTTGTATATTTGAATAAATGTTTCAATAAATTTACATCGAACATAAAAAAATTGATTATTTAATTTATTTACCCTTTAAATTTGTTCTTTCAAAGAAGTAAGTAAACCGGTATGAGTTACGATAAATTTAATTTGAATCATAATTCATATGAACTGACACGGTTCCATTTTCATTGAAATTATTAATTAGAATAATAAGCCTTGTGTAAAAACTTGTTTCAGGATTAAAATAACGGAACAGAAAAAACGTCCTTAAAACTCTCAACTCCGAAAAGCTTGAGGAAGCTTGAGTTGTATGTGTGTGTGTGTGATACTAATTTCGCAATTGCGGCGTTAGATTTGCTTGCATGTAAAAATTCGTGTACCTAAATTTAACAGAGATTAAAACTAAATATTTTTGGCCTTATTCATTAAAATATCGATAATAATGCACTGATATGACTTTAAAAAATCTTTCCCGAAATGGCCGGAGTTGAGAGGGTTAAATGTAATTTCAACATTGTATACAAGAAATGGATTCTGTTACAAAAAGTGTTCCTTCTTATCTTTTAAATGGAATTTATTGTAATCCTTAAACGAGTTTACAAAATGCAGGAAACTTTATCGTTCAAATCCATTATCTGGTATTGTTTTTTAAAGAAGAAATAACATGACTTTTCTAAATTTATCTTTTTTCAAACATTGATTGAAGATTTATCACACTAATTTCCTGAAAAGTGTTTATTTTGATAATATTAATTATGTTAATTATATTATATTAATTTAATTAATAAAATATGTAATGATATATCATATTGACTATGATTAGAGTGACTAAAGATTATGATTAATGACTAAAGCGGAAAAAGGTTTAATCTAATTATCTTCGTAATAGGAAGAGTTATAAATTCTCTTCACTCCATTACGAGTACCAGTGTTTAAAAGGGGACATCTTATTTTGTAAATTCAGATCAGTAACTAGCTTCTCCCCTTAAGAAGTGAGTTGAATATTCAAGTCATTTTTTTAAAAGATGACAAAATAAATTATCCTCATTAAAACTTTGATAAAAATAGATAAGTAACGATTAAAAATGTACATGCAGCGTGTATAAAAAGTTTCGAGACACATAAATATTCCGCGAATATTTTTCAAGTTTAACATTTAATAATTTTTTCTTTGAGGGGGATGCACTGATTGGTATTGTTGACTTTGAGGTTGATTTTTTTGCGCCAGAAACAATACATCAGGTTATAATTATGACACGTATACATCGAAAGTAGGTCTTTTGAAAAAAGAGAACTTTTTATACGTATTTTACAAGTAAATGCTGGCTCACGTTTGCTGGACGTTTTGCATGTGTTTTTATCGATTACGAGAAATATCCTTTAATCATTACCGTGCCTTTTAATACCTATATCTCTGCCTGAGTCCCGGAGTACAAAAAGTGTACGTGCAACAAATACATACATCAACTTTGCTATTATTTATGACTGCAACTTTTCATTAGAATATATTTGTTTTAGAAAACAACCAAATACTAACTGAAGAACATTAGAATTTGACATTGGCTGCCTAAACGCAACATTCATTAGCCGATTTCGTCAATTTTATTTTATAAAATTAGTAAGAAAGGTAGCATATTTTTACTATAGAAAAAAAAATTTAGTTTCCAATAGGAAATATTCGGAAAATGAGCATTTTTCAACTAAAAAAATGAGATTTAGTTTGAAAAAAAAAAATGTTTTTTAATTTGGCGATCTAAGAAAAGTTTAGGCGAAATGGGAAAATGGCTCGTTTTGGTTTTAGGGAAAGATAATATGTTTTTGCGTTATCTATTATTGAATGAAACTTAATTGTTTTATTAAAATAGTCAGTACTTAGCTGCCACTTGTCAATTCCGATTTGATATCGGGGTAAACAGGCGCATCTACTTCCTGAAACTATGTCAGTGCTTTATACATTCAGCTAGACACTTCATTGTCTAAATAAATTTGTCGATATTCTATTTATATGAAATTGTTATTTGCTTTTATAACATTTGACTCTTGCTAATTGCTAAAACCAATTATGAAGGCTAATTAGTTTTGAAATAACGAATGAATATAATTATTTAGCGAATAATAATAATTAGAATGTAAGATATTAATTAATATGTAAAGTGTGATTATTATTAATATTTATATCATTATTATTACTTTTTTAAAATAAACTCTTTGGAAAAAAATTAATTATTTAAAGAACTAAAAAAAGGATTTTTACTGAAAAAAGATTAATTAATAATATCTTGTTTAGGATATCTTTGAATTTTCTTTAAAATTAAAGAATTAAATCATATGTTTATATAGATAATTCAACTGAATGAATGATTCATCGAACCTGATTCATATGAATCAGGGTTGTCTTAAATAAACTGTCTTTGCAATTTTGTTCGAAATTTGACGATAAGAAATGTTTCAGTCGGAAGTTTAATTTTTAAAAAATAAATTGATCTTTTTTGTATCCGAAAACGTATCCTGCGACGGGGTCTAAAAATAAATGTCCGGAGACCTAGAAAGAGTTAAAGCAATTTCTCGATCCGGCGAGTGTTAACGTAGCGTGAACACCCACCGGCATTCATTCGCTGAACTTGTATCCGACTGAGAAAAGGCCAACAGCAGATTTTGAATTCCCCGAATTTGAAAATATTGAAAATTAAAAAAAACGAGATAGAAATATTATAATAAATGCAGAAAAATAATCAAACTATACCAAAAAAAATTTAATCATTTATGAAAAAATGAAATTTGTATACACAATTATTAATTAATTCAACTTAAATATTAAAAATATCAAACATAAAATTGAACCATTAATTAATTACATCAACAAACTATCAGAAAACTATTTAAAAAACTAATTACAAATATTTAGATCAAATATAATTGCAAAAGTGTAAAAGAAATGTCATACAGCCACTTCATTAAGGATCACTCGGTTATCTTCAATTAAAGTAAAGTTCCTGGAATAAAAACGTTAAAACGAAAAGCAGATTTTATATCTAATACGGAAAATTCATTTAATTAGTTGCAGTAAACCAGGTCACCTTTGGTGAAAATTAACGCAAATGCAAAAAACTAATTAAAAATTAAAAATAAAATGCTAAAATATGCATTGCACGTATCACCCTATCAGCACATAATATTATTTAATATTCTAAGAATATTAAATAATGTTATATAATATTATTTAATATTCTCAGAATATTAAATAATATTATGTGCTGATAGGGCAATAACAAATTGATTTTTGCAAATTAAACGTACAAAGTGAAATGTCCAATTTGAATGGAAGGATGAATTTTAATTATGTATTTTACGTTCAAAACTTCATTGAATCTAAAAAGATATGGTATACTGTGCATAAAAACGTATACCAAAAATTATGCAAGTAATATCATACAGATTTATAAATTAGTTTTCAAGTTCAATGTTTCATCATTGATTTTACCATAAATTTTAACATAAAAAAACATAAAAAATTGGATTTGTAGGTTAATTATTACTAATCATTATTTCATAAAAAAATTTCTATAAAAATAAAAATTTTTATTCTTAAACATTATTTTCATGTTGAATTATATAATAAATTCAGTAAAATTTGAATTAAAACATTGAAAAAAAGTTAAAAATATAACTCCCATTTCAAATTTAAATATTCGCAACAACGAGTTGCGCGCGCAATCCAAACTTAACCTATGTTTCAAGAGCGAAATCGCGGGAAACGTATTGTTGTGAGTTGTGACACAATTCACGAAAAAAGTGAATAAAATAGTTTGACACCAGTTTTGTCGTTTTTAATATTGTTGGAATATTTTTAAACTTTGTTTTTCATACTTGAATCAAAAGGTGAGATTTTAAACGAAATTGTTTCGGTCTTTTTTCATATGTGTTTGAGATAAAGTTTTTAGAGAATTTCGTTACTTTTTCAATGCAGTAATATTGTTTGTTTTGGTTTTTTCATTTTGGAATATTTGAGGAAATGGATTTTACTCCTACAAGAAGACGATTCACGTGGCAGGAAGCTGAAGTTGCTTCGACTAAATATGATCATGATTTGCAAATGTATAAAGATCCTCCAGAAAACAATATCACTTTTGAAGAATTTCAACAAATTGCTGTTGAACGATTAAAAGGTATAAACATTATATATATATATATATATATATTTAGAAAACTAATAAGCAAAATTATTTACCTAATGTAAATCTTTTGAAAATAATTTTTTACTAAACTATTAAAAGTTGATTTATTGGTTGATAAATAATTAAATTTGAATATTAAAATGATGTTTTATTTTCCAAAGATTTTTCATTAAAACTGATAATTACTGATATATTAATGTTTTAATTCAACATCAATAAATTTAAAAATTGTTTGCAAAACATTTCAAACATATTTTTAAAAATAATTTTTTTGTTTGTCATATGTAATTCTTAACATTTCCAGTTCTTCAATTAGTAGAAAGTATTGGTTCGCAATGCCCAAATTCTCCAGAAGAGTGTCTTTTGAATTTACAGAAGGCTCTGAGAAGAGAAGGATTTTTGCAATTTTCAAAACTGGTCGGTGGAAGTGGTTGTGCCTCGCAAACCGAACAGGATCAGGAAGCCAGGAGACGAGACAGTTATTCTCATTTTACTCTCAGATTAGCTTTTGGAACGAAAGAAGAGTTAAGGCCTTGGTTGATTCTTCAGGAAACTGAACTTTTCAGGTGGAGATTCACCGCTCTGAACAAAGAAGGAGTCAATCGTCTGATGAGCATTTATGAATTTGATTTTCAACCAGTAATTGTTTTATTATGTATTTATAAAAAAATAATGTGTTTGTTTTTATTTATTGATATAATATAATTATATTCATTTATTTTTATGAATATATATGTGAATATATATATATATATATATTATGTTTGGAAAAAATCATGATATAAATCACGAATAAAATAAATTTTTCCAACCCTAATATATATATATATATAGGTATATATATATTCATCCAAATTTGTAAAGAAAAATAATGAAATTTATTTTACATGAATAAAAACCAATTTTTATATTTTTCTTTTACAGATTTCAATAGACGAAAAAAATGATCTTTCATCGCAATTATACAATTCCTCTATTAGAGAAATCGATGTAAATAATTCAGATTACTACAAATTGCCAATGGAAAATGTTCTTGATTTAATTCACGACAGAAAAGTTCTTCTAAAAAAAGGAATGGCTTATGTTCCAGAGACTGAATTGATTTCAGTCTTTGTTTCAGCGTTCAGAAAACATTTGTCTGAAGATATGCAAGTTAGTGGAATAAAAAAACTAACATCTCTAAAATAAAATTAAAAAAAATATAATAATTTAATGAATTCAAAAATGTATTTTTTACAGAGAGTTCCACATTATATTGATAATATAAAACAAGACGAAAGACTGATCAACTTTTTAAATACTTTGCCAGAAAGTTTCAATGGGATGGCCAGAGTTATTTGGAATTCTGAGACTACACCAATTACTATGATTGAAGAAGTAAAATTTTGTTTAAAAAAGTTAAATACAATTTTTGAAAAATAAAATGCAAAATATTTCATTTTCTTTGAATTTGAAATTTGCATTTGAAAGTATTTTAAGAAATTTAGGACTTATTATTAATTAACTATTAAAAAATCGTTATAAAATAAAATTGTTGAATACAAAAAGATTTATCAAACCTATTTTCACAAATGCTTCAATTTTTTTATTTAAACTTGTCACAAATTTTTTTTATTTCAGACAAAATTAAAAAATAAAGTGAAAAAATTGTGATATATTTAATAATGAAAAAAATTATTTTCAGCTTTCAAAAAGTTCATTCCCTCTTTGTATGAGAATTTTACACGAACAATTGATTGCAAATCATCATTTAAGAAATGGAGGACGTTTCACCTATGGTCTATTTTTGAAAGGAGTTGGAGTTCAATTGGAAGATGCCTTAGTTTTCTGGAAAGATATTTTCATGAAGGGAAAAGAGAGGCATAGATTTGACAAAGAACATAGATACACTTTTAGACATTTGTATGGTCAGGAGGGGAGAAGGTGCAATTACACACCTTATAGTTGCACGAAACTTATAAACGCTCATGTTGGAGTAGGGGAATATCATGGTTGCCCTTATAGATATATGGATATGACTTCTTTGAAGGCCAGATTGAATGAATATAAATTGCCTTTGCCTCGTAAGATGGTTTTTTTTATTAAATTTCGAAAATCTAATTAAACTTTTTTTTTAGTTGAAATTTCTTTAGTTGAAAAAAAATTTTTTGTTGAAATTAAATAATCTAATATTATAGAAAAAATGTTGATTTTAATTATATTTCTTGTAAAAATATGTTTTGTTTGTAGAAATAAACGAAATCGTAGATTTTGCTAAAAAAGGTGAATATTTGAATGCTTGTAAAAGATATTTCGAAGCTACGCACAATCGTGGACCAGAAAAAATATTTGTGCATCCAAATGCATATTTTTTGGAAAGTCGAGCTATTCACAACGCAGGTTCTTCATCTGGTAAATATAATTGCAGTATTTATTTATTTAATTTTTTGCAATTGAAATATTATTGTTATGATAAAAATATAAATTTGTCTAATTTACAGATTCAAATGAGGATGATATGGATGATTTCGAGCTTTTAGAATAAAATTGAAGTTGATGCAAGCTGTTTATTTATAAAAATGTTACATTTTAAATTATTGCACTCTAATCTAGTTTTAACTTGAATTTATCACATATACGATAATTATTTGGATTATTGAAATATGTAAAATCAGTAAAAAATGTTACAAAAAAATAAAAGATAGAATTTAAATTTTATATCAGATTTTGAATAATTAAAAAAATTTTTCAACATTCTAAATTTCTTCATATTTTAAGGTAAAATTTGTGTACATAAAGTTCTATTATTTTATGTACAAAAAATTTTTTAAATTAATCAGTCAAATTTGACATTTTTCCTTATAAAATTTTTGCAGTTTTATCTGTCAAATCCAAACAAACCAAAATCATAAAAAACAATCTTAAATTTTAGAACTTGGTTTTCTTTTATCTATGATATTTGCTAATTCTTTAAATTTGCAAAAAATTAATTAACATGTAAACAATTTCACCTGACATTATCTTACAATCAATAATATCAAAATTAAAACCAAATCTTATCATTAAAAACTGAAAAGATCAAATTCGTCTTTATTATTAGAGATTATTATAAACAAAGATTACGTCATCGCCTTAATTGAGAATAACGTACTATGACCAAATTTAATTAAGTTTCTAAAAATATAACCCTTGGAGAAATTCTGCACGATGAAATATGTTTTTAATTTGACAATAACAATATTTTGGGTCAGGTGAAATCATATAAATAGCTAATCTCAACAGTTCTAATCAAACTTCTCTAAGTCTTGACACAAAAGCTCCAAAATTCCCGAGTCTTGATCCAAAAAGTATAGTCATTTCTGTTATCGATGACTAACTGAGTTTTTGACCATTCTGTATATCATCTTTCCATATTTACAAACCATAATGGAACCAAACAAAGACGACCAAACCAAAAGCTCTGGATTTTCTGTTCTCTCTGACAAAATGTATTTGGAATTGACTACACAAGCCGAAAAAATCTATCTTTTTCAAGAGGATAATTATCAAATTTGGAGCAACGAAAAGGAATCCTGCAAAAAACCAGAAGTGACTTTTAAACAAGTTGACGAAACTGAGCAAGACAAGCTCAATGACAAAGACAAAAAATACAGAAAGTGCCACTTCTGTGAAAACAATGGGGAGAAGCCGGAACTTTACTTTGACCATTTCTTGAAGGACAAAGCTGGTCAGGTGACTTGTCCTGTTTTAAGGGCTTATGTTTGTCCCAAATGTGGGGCCACAGGATCTGAAGCACATACTATACGGTACTGTCCTTATTTTCGTGCGAAGAAATAGTTTTGGAAAGTCATAAACTAATTGTAATTAATTGTAAATAATTTTGTACATTTGACTGATTTTGTATACAATACAATTTTTTTGACATTGAATGTCTTTTTTTTATATTATTATCTTTGTCTTGCATGTTGTCATTAATGGACTTGAAATTTCAATACTCAAATTGTTTTGATTGAATAAAGTAAAATCAATTTATTAATTCAGTTATTTTAGAGAACTTACTAAAAAATGATTTTTTATATGTTGTGAAGTTTTCCAAACTCTTTAAATTTGAATTGTCTATCAATGGAATTCTCAAAATAAAAATAAAGCAGATAATCCTTTACTGTTTTTGTATCTAGTATAATTAAATCTTGTGTTTTTTCAAAACACATAATGTTTTGAATATCTATGAATATGAAAAAATCTATAGATATTTTATATAGAAATATAAAAGTTATTGATATTTTAAATGTCAACTCTGAACTGCAATTTGACAGTACAATCTCATCACAATTTACATGGAAAAAAATAAAGCTTAAATATTGTTTCATCTCTAAAATATTATAAATTCCACTTTCAAATTTATTAAGTTATTAATAATGAATTGAAACTAACACATCTCATGTTTTCCATAATTCTTAGTTTACAGAAAAAATTATTGTAAAAAAATGTCAAGATCACGTGGTGTGACCAGGCGGACGAGATCCAGTTTTTTTTGTTTTTTTTTTATTACAAAAAATTATTGCTCCCACTACAAATCTATTTATATAATTATAAATTATTATATTTTACAAATTATTCCCACTATAAATGATAGTTTTATAATTTTTACCTGAGCCAAAATAATGTAATTATTTCATCATACAGAAATTTCTCGAAGGGTTATTTTTAGAACCCAAATAAATAAGTTTTGTCATGGTGAATTATTTTTCAAAATGCGATGACGTCATCCTTCTTTGTGTAGATTTCTAAAAATAACAACCAATCACAATTCTTCTCAATTCTGATTGGTATAAGTTATCTCTCTTCAGTTATTATTTACCAATGAGGATTTAAAAGGATTCTGATTGGTCGAAGAAGTATGACGTCATTCCCCTATGACTCAGGTAAAATGGTATAAATATGGTCATCTTCTGCAGATCACATCACAATTCTCTGAGTCTTCGTACAAAAAGCATCTCAACTTCTTCTTCGAGTCTTCATACTAAGAGTATAGTTATAGTTATACTACTTCTCTTATTGATATCTAACTGAGTTTTTATTAGTTTTGTATATCATTTGCCGAAATTTACAAAACCAGCATGGCTTTTAACAAGGAAAACCAAACCAAAAACTCTGGATTTTCTGTGCTGTCTGATCGAGCGTACTTGGAGTTAACTGCGCAAGCTGAACAACGATATCTTTTCCAAGAGGACCAACGTCAACTCTGGAGCAACGAGAAGGAACCCTCTGGAAAGCTGGGAGTCATCTTCAAGAGTTTTGAGGAGTTGGACTATTACAGTCGGTTCGTTTATAAAAAGTGCCATTTCTGCGAGAACAATGGGGAGAAGCCGGAGGTTTACTATAGTCACTACTTGAAGGATAATAGAACTGGCGAAATGACTTGTCCTATTTTGAGGGCTTATACTTGTCCCAAATGTGGTGCTACAGGACCTCAAGCTCATACTATAACTTATTGTCCTTATTATCGACATTATTAAATGTTTGTGAATTGAATTATTGTATATATTGTATATGGCGTATTAATATAACTTTGTACATGGCGATTATTGGAGTATTTTGTATAATTTTATACAATAAATTTTTATTGAAAATGGAATTCACTTTAAAGTCTTCTTCTTTGTCATCCAAATCCTTTTCCTACATCCTACGAAATTCCTTGACTATTATTAGAAATAAGGTAATATTAAGTATATTGACCAAAAAGTATTTTACTTAATAGTGAGAAAAGTAGGGACTTTTCCCACGAGTGTGTTAAAAGTGCCTACTTTTACCACTCAAATTGAGTTGGGAAAGTGAGCATTTTCCAAGTCAAGTTTAGTGGGAAAAGTAGGTACTTTTACCCTACGAGTAAGATAAAGGATATTTTATATATTGTATAAGATAATAGAATATACTAATATCCTGACTGGATTTATAAATGAAAATTTCGAGTTTGATTATACTTTATCATTGTTTATCCATAAAATTTCATATAATGTAGAAGCAATTATTATACATTCTTAGAAATAATGTAGTAAAAATTTCAATTTTTTAAAATCAAATCAATTATGGCGATAGTAAGTTAGAATAAATACAAGATTG
>JABFPQ010000068.1:0-16999 GCA_022817265.1 Masnerella sp. ZL-2020
AACGAATATTGCAAAAATATTTACAATAATTTTTATAGTTGTAAACAGAAGGATTTTTAATTTTTTAATAACAATTTTTGTAAACCCCATTTTCACGAAATAAATTTATAAACAAATCCTTAACAAATTCATTGTACTAGAAAATGTATAGTAAAGCAATATTTTAGCAATATTGACTCAATATTGCAGCTAGTTATAATTCATTAAAATTTAATCTTGTAATGAAGCATTCAACAAATAAGGATTTTTTTGAACTTAAACCATAATCCTAAAACAATTAATATGATCGATAATAAATAATAATTACACTAAAAAAATATAAGTGGTAGTTTGGGTACAAATGAATACATATTTTAATTTTGTAATTTTTTTTATTAATTATAATGATTAAAAAAAGATAGTTATTATTTCTCTGCTTTTTTCATTTTTATCGAAGAGCTTTGTGCTTTTAAAACTTTGCTCACAATCTTTTGTTCTTCCAGAAGGAAAGCTCTGATGATCCTGCAATTAAAATCAATTGATTAATATAAATGTCTTGCAATCAATTATTAAGTCTTATAAAACAATGGGAAAATGTATAATATGAATATAACAACGATTTCTAATGCTTATCAAACAAAATTATCATAGAGATTTAATAAATTAGAAATTATTATTTCAATGATCTTTGTAAATATTATTTTTTTATTAGCAATATTCAGACAACTGATATATACACATCAATAATAATAAAAGAAATGGAAAAATAAGAAAAAATTAATGATCAATCTATTTTTAACTATTTTAACTATTTTTAACCATTTACAAGTTGCAAATATTAATTTTCAGTTTTACCAAACAAATATTTTTATTTGTTGATTAGATTTAAAATTATGTTATTATACCTTTCTTTCACACATTTGTGACACAAAACTCCACCATAAGCACGTACAACAGTTTTTTTCCTCCTGCACATGCGTGATCTTTCCATTGGTCTAGCAGGCTGAATTCCCCTAAGCTTTTCTTTGCATTGTCCACATCTGGGGATCTTCTTGGGTTTTTTAAGGTATTGATACACCAATTTGCCTCCAGGAGTACGAACACTGAAAAAACATATTATTATTACTGAATTCTATCAAGATTTAATTAATAGAAATGATTTAACTATAGAAAATATAATCAACTATAAATTTTGATTATTTATGCCAATAAATAATAATTACTCTATTGTTTGCAAAAGTGATTGTGGCAAATTTTTAAATTTTAAATTTTAATAACAGAATTGAAATTGACAGTTGAAATTGATTCTAACAAAATTAATAGACCTAAACAAATTCTATGCAATTTTATTATACAAAACAACATTGTCATTTTTTGGAGTATGTTTACTTTAACAAAAATGTTTACAAATTGCAAATAAAAATGACATTTCAAAACAAATCTTCACATTATGTAACAAATTATAAAATTCTATTTAATTTATCAAACAGCACATGCTTTTTACTCTACTATGTCAAATCAAAACATAACCTCAATTACAACTATTGTTGTGAACTTTAATTTTCCAAATTTTGACATCAGTATAATCAAAATTCATGAAATTTTTTGGAGCAACCATAAATAGACAACAAATTGCAAACTTACACTCTCCTCCTGTTGCTCTTGGTGTTATACGACAAACGTCGTCTATAGCACAGACGTTCGGTCATGTTGGAACTGCAAAATAAAATGCAACAGGAAATGAAATAAATGCATATATGGATCGGAAATGAAAATAAAAAGCATAGATTATTTTAATATGTACGTTTCTGTGATTAAATATCAGATGTTTTATAATTTTGTGGATTTAACAGATTGAAAACAAACCAACCTTTTACGTCGGAGCTATAAAAAGAAAGAGCATATAGAAGTTATCGCCATTAAAAATATATTTTGAGGCGCCATCTGTGAGGGGTGAAACGAACCTCAACAAAACGCGCCAAAATTCAAAATTGTAATTAAATAAATTAAAAAAAATTTTCAATATAAACAATTTTAAATTTGTTTATTGTATATTGAATGTAAATTTTCATAAAATAAAACCTAAATTGTTTATTTAAAATAACTTTGACAAAATTATATAAAAAGTTGTTTTTTTATTTATTAACAAATATAAACAATATTTTTCAATTTATTTTATAAAAACAATAAAGACCCAATTATTATTATAGTTTTAGCTGAAAAAAATATACAATATACAAATTTGTCTATTTTTGTACACCGTAAAGTGCTGCCATCTACAGTGAAGTTGAATAAACACTCAAATCAAGAATATTGGCTTCGACAACGCATGTGAACCTCTTTCTCTCTTTAGCTGTACATTAGAAGCCAATATGGTAAGTTCGAAAATCCAAAAAAATCAAAAGGATCTGAGCCTAATTGTTATAAAATAATGTCAATTTTTAATCTACGATATCAAAATTATAATCTGTCTGTAACCAAATTATAATTGACAACGTAAACAATAAACATAACCTTAATTAATATATGACCCGTTGCAGAGCGAGGGAACCGCTACAATCCGGACGAGGAAGTTCATGACCAACCGGCTTTTATGCCGTAAACAAATGGTAAATAAACAAAAAAATAAATTTTTTATTATTAACCTTAATTTCACCATTTTTCAATCAAAACTTTCAAAGTAACATCAAAAAATTTTTAGTCAACAAAAAAAAGTAGAGTGAAAAAATAATTATTATTATTTAATTGTTATTAATTATTTATTAACAATTATTATTTATTTATTTAGAATAATTGTTTAATTATGTAAATGAGTGAATATTTATTGCAATTTTACATTTTAGGTTGTGGATGTTTTGCATCCAGGAAAACCATCGGTCAGCAAGACCGAAATCCGTGAAAAGTTGGCGAAAATGTACAAAGTGACGCCAGATGTCATCTTCACTTTTGGTTTCCGTACAAACTTCGGTGGTGGCAAAAGCACTGGATTTGCTTTGATCTACGACACCCTGGATTTCGCCAAGAAATTCGAACCCAAGTACAGACTGGCCAGGCACGGTTTGTATGAAAAGCAAAAGCAAACGAGAAAACAACGTAAGGAACGAAAAAACAGAATGAAGAAAGTTCGTGGAACCAAAAAGAGCAAAGTTGGTGCTGCTTCGAAGAAGGTAAATTATTGTTTTTTATAGTCATCATTTTATCACATATTTTTCATGATATTTTTTCAAAATTTCATTTAAATATATTTTCGTTGGATCTGGCCATTCATTTTCTATTTCTTCGTTATTTAAATGTTTATTTATTTTTTTAATATTAAATTTAATATTTTTTTAAATATTTTTAGTTAATATTTATTTAGTTTGTAGAAAATTAAATATTTGCATGTTAAGAAATGTTTACTTTGTAGGGGAAGAAGTAATCTTACTCATCATTATTTCATCAACAATCTCATCGTTTCGAGGGCTTGGTTGCTTTCAATTCTTCAGCATGACTTTACGTTTATTGGGCATATAATTTTAAAAAACATTTCAAACTTGTTAGATTTTGTTTAACAAATAAGATGAATAAAATAAAATGAGTTTTTTTTACATTAGAATATCTAACAAATTGAAACATTTTTTGGCTTTATCTTATTTCATCTATGGAAAGCTTTTGGTGTTGGTAATATAACTATACTTTTCATTTCATGAGTTTTATCACTTTTCATTCATTTATTTTTTAAGGTTCACTTATTTTTTAAGGTTCATAATTTATTCTATTGTCATTCATTTTTTCTATGTTATACAACTTTTTTTCTTCATGTTTTATGTTTCATAAAATGTTATAAATATTGGTTGTGGTAAAACAATAAAATCCCAATTGGCAGAACATAAACTCATAAGCAAATTTTTTATTACAGTAATTTTCCACACAACTTGGGTCATTTGTACAACACCGGCATCGAAAGCGTTGTATTTCTTTTGTATTATATGTTACAATAAAATATTATGTGTATTTACTGCTCATGACTTTATTTATAAAATCCCCACATTCTCAAAATATTTCTACTTTTTATTTTACAGTTTATTACAATTGATTCTCCAATCAATTAAATTGAGTTACAGTTACATAAACTTTTAATTAACTATTTAATTAAACAATTTAAAATTCTGTAATTTACGCTGTCAACAAATAGTTTGATGTATTTTCAAAAATCCAGCATTACTATTTTTAATATTTATGTAAAAATTAAAAAAACGATAAAAAAATTTTCAGAGAATGGAATCGAGAATTACAAAATGAAAAATTAGCAGCTCTGGGGAAAAAACCAAGTCTAATGCGAGCTTTGCATCGAACATTTTTTTGGGATCATTTCCACGTTCTTATGCTTGCAATGATTGATACAATTTTTTTGCGACTGTCATTACCACTCATTCTAAGTGAAATTATTTTGTATTTTGATAGTTCTGGCAGAGCTGGAGAAAATATGGCGCTTTTATATGCTCTTGGTCTATTTCTTTCGATTACTGGAAGTGCTTTTTTGTTTCGCCATTACTGTATAGAAAGTGAACATGTTGGGTATCGAATGCATATTGCTTGCAGCTCTCTCATTTACAAAAAAGTGAATAAATATTTACAGCTACACTCTAAAAACTTTTGCTACAAAAATATCTTAAATTAAGACATTAGTGTCTTAAAATAAGAGATTTTGTGTCTGAAAGTAAGACACTGACGTCTTGAATTAAGATGCTGGTATCCTCAATTAAGAAACTGGTGTCTTAATTTTAGACATCAGTAATGTCTTAACTAATCGTTGTATAAATTATGTAAATTATTTACACGGAAATTACAAACGAATATATGTATTATTTTCAATAATCTACTAAATAATTTATATTTCAGATATTAAAATTAGAAACGACAACATTGGATCAATCAATAAAAACAGGAAAAGTGATAAATTTACTCAGCAATGATGTAAGTCGTTTTGATGTCTTGTTTACAAATGGTTACTACTTGCTTTTCACAGGGCTGCAGGTGAAAATTTCAAATTATTTTATTAATTCAAGTGTTTTATTAATTAATTAATTTTTAAAATGTATAATCATTGAAGAAAATTTTTCTTAACTTTAAAATCCAGCTTGTGATGATCTTCGGCCTTACTTACGACGCCGCAGGAGTATCAAGTTTAATTAGTTTTGGCAGTGTCGCTGTAATAATATTTGTAACGTATCCTTTTATGTTAATTGCATGCAAATCTCTGCGATGCAAAATTGCTACGGTGACTGATAAAAGAATTCAAACTATGAGTGAACTGGTTTCAGGAATTAAGGTATAGTTTAAGATGAAACATCACTCAGTTTTTCTCAAATATTTTAAGGATGTTTGAAAATTTACTTAATGATAAACATGAGCGTGATAAAAAAGTGACTAATTATTCATGTGTACTCATTATTATTGAATAGATTGTAAAAATGTATGCCTGGGAAACCCGATTTGCAAATCTCATAAAGGACATTCGAAGAAGAGAAATGAAACTAATGAAAATATTAGTTCACGTGATGTCTTTCATCAGCTGTATAGTGCTCATAATGCAAAGAGCCGTAACATATTTATTTTCAGTTATTTACGTTCTTTTTGGTAATACGTTAAATGCACGAATAACGTTCATGATGTCTGCATACGCAAATTGCATGCAAGTTACAGTTGGCCACTTTTTGCCACTAGCGTTTGTGAGTGTGGGAGAAGTCTTGGTTTCACTTCGTAGAATTCAGGTTAGTCACAAATATCAAAAATATGCAAACCTAAAAGTTAAAGAACTAAAAAATTTGAAGATGGTTTATTTTTGGTTTTTGGATCTTCTACATTCTAAAAAATGGAACTACAAAGGTCACTAATTTAAGACACTGGCGACTTAATTTCAGACACTTTAGTAGTACTAGTTTTCAGAGTGTAAATATAATCACAAATATACAAATTAAACGATACAAACATGATTCGTCTATTACGATATGACTCCACTTTTTTTTTAAGTAGGAATTTCTTCTTCTGGACGAGTTGGACACATCAAATGTAAAATGTCTCCGAAACGTACCATTAAATTTGCAAAAAAATTTAACCCTAAAAATGAAGGATGTAGTTCATGAAAAACCAGTCCATGTCCAGTTGGAAAAAGTTTATGCAAATTGGATTGCTGGTCAACTTCCTCCAACTCTTCACAACATTTCTTTGGACATTAAAGCTGGGGAATTTTGCGTGGTTACTGGTCTCGTTGGATCTGGAAAAACTTCTTTGTTGAATGTTTTATTGAAAGAACTGCCGATTGGGTCAGGATCAGTTTCGCTCATTCAAAACACTGAATTGCATCGAGAACTGCGATCAAAATCATCTTCCTTTATTGTCAACAATCCGAATTTGAAGATTTCCTACGCTTGTCAAGATCCTTGGCTTTTCACTGCTACGGTCAGAGAAAATATTTTGTTTGGACAAGATTTTGACGAAGATAGATATAAACAAGTAAAAATGTTGTTCTATATTGTTAATTTTCGCAAAGTTTGTGGAAACTTTTTATTCACTCTAAAAATTTGTGCTAAAAAACGTTTTAATTTAAGACACCACTGTCTTAATTTGAGACTTCAGTGATTGTACTTTAACAAAACTAAGAAATCTGAGAAAACTAACAAAACTAACAAAACAAAACTAAGAAATCTAACAAAACTAACAAAACTAACAAAACTAACAAAACTAACAAAACTAACGAAACTAACAAAAGTAACGAAACTAAGAAAACTAACGAAATTAAAAAAACTTACAGAACTAACGAAACTAAGAAAACTAACCAAATTAACAAAACTAGAAAAAACTAAGAACACTATCAAAAGTAAGAAAACTAACGAAACTAAGAAAAAAAGAAAACTATCAAAACTAATGAAACTAACAAAACAAAAATACTTTTTCAGAGAGCAAACGTCTTATTTTAAGAAATTAATGTTTTTTGTAGAAAGACATTGAGACTTTTGTAGACAAAGCTTCAAGAGTGTTGTTACACTGATATAAACAAAAATCATTTCAAGGTTGTTGAAGCATGTGCATTACACCAGGATTTCAACCAATTTCCATATGGAGATTTGACTCTTGTAGGTGAGAGAGGAATCACTTTGTCAGGAGGACAAAAAGCTCGAATCAATTTGGCCAGGGCTGTCTATAAAAACGCAGATCTCTATCTTTTGGACGATCCGTTAAGTGCTGTCGACACAAACGTGGGTCAACATTTGTTCAACAAATGTTTTTGTGAGCTTTTAGCTTGCAAAACGAGAATTCTCGTCACTCATCATTTGCACTTTTTACCACAAGTTGATAAAATTGTTCTTTTGGAAAAGGTGAGAAAAACATGAAATTTTCATCATCATGAAGTGAAAAATTTTAAATTATATTTTAGTATATAGAAATATAATTTGGTTTTTCCTAGGGAACTGTTTTATGTCAAGGAATATACGAAAATCTTAACAATTCCAATGTTGAGTTCATTCGTTTTCTTGATCTAATTGGTGGAAAACAAGAGGATAACCAAATACAAATAGAGCCAAGTCATGAAAAAGAAATGATTTTTGAAAAAAGCGGTTTAAGAAAGCGAAATTCTATTCCATATGATGATAATTATCTAACTCAAAATAACGTAACATAAACTTCAAAACAATAAGTTATTATATTCGCATATAAAAAAACTTCCAAATAAATTAAGTAACAATATTTATAACAGGACAAAAATGCATGCATAAAAATTCAAGAAATCAGCGAAGATGACGAGGCGAATGGGAAAATCGAGTCAGCAGTTTACAGAAAATATTTTTTCGCTTCGAAATCATATTTTTCAATTACAACATGTGTTGTAATTTTTATTCTCTCTCAAGTATTTAGTAGTGGATGTGATTATTGGCTCAAAATTTGGGTTAATACTGAACTTATACGTTCTAAAGCTAAATACCAAACCACGTCACAAACAGAAATTGAAAAATGGACCGAGAATTCGTTTACGTCATATTTTGGATTAGACGAAAACGGAATAATGACAACGAGTTCATTTATTATTTTACTCACGTTTTTAATGATTGTATCGTTAATATTGGTTTTTGCCAGATGTGTAAATTTAGGATTAATTTGCGCGAAATCTAGTTTTACGCTACACAATAATATGTTTATGAAAGTCCTCCGGGCAAGTCCGTTCTTTTTTCACACAAATCCATCTGGTAAAATGTTAATCATATTATTTATGCAATATCGCGTAGAATAATTTGTAATTTCCGGACTTTTACAGGACGAATTTTGAATCGTTTTTCGAAAGACATGGGAATAGTGGATGAATCTTTACCAATGTCATTTTTAGGATGGATACAAATCTCGTTTTCAACATTGGGAAGTCTCATTGTTTGTGCTTTCATCAACTACTGGATGACTATTTTGATTATTCTTTTACTTGTACCATTTTATTTTATTAGAAGTTATTTTGTGAAAATTATAAATTCGATACAGAGAATTGAAGCATCTAGTAAGTATTTTAATTCAAAATTTATTCATGAACACAAATTTGTTTCATAGACAATTTTTCATAATTAATTTTTTTATTATCATTAAAACTTATTGTTTAATTTTCATTTGAATAATTGTTTGAGCTGCAAATTTTTAGGTAAGAGTCCAGTATTTTCACATGTAAACGCTACTTTAAACGGAATAACAACCATAAGATCTGGTGGAGATTTTTCGAAAAAAATTATGCTGCAACAATTTTTCTATTACGAGGACATTCACAATGGAGTTCATCACGTGTCATCTGTGATTTCTGTTGTATTTGGTTTCCTAATCCATAATTGTTGTAACTTTTTTCTGGCAGGGGGAGTTTTATTGTTAATATTAATAAAAAATGGTGAATTGCTATCATAATCAAGTTTATTAAAAATCATATAAATAGTTGTATTCTGCTAAATTATTATTTACAGTCATTTATGTTTACAGATGACGTTTTGGGAGGAGATGTTGGATTATTTATATCACAATCTCTTTTTTTGACAACCATTGTACAGTTTGGTGTTAAAAAAGGCGTGGATGTTATCAACCAGATGACGTCAGTGCGAAGGATTTTACAGTATACTGATATTCCTCAAGAAGAATGTTTGGAAAGTCCTAAACCACCACCTCCCAGTTGGCCAAGTCAAGGAAAAATTGTTTTCAAAAATGTGTCTATGAAGTACAGTGATCGTCATCCTCTTGTTTTAAAGGTTTTACTTTATATTTTTCAAAAAGTTTCACTTTTGTTTTTTCAATTTTTGATTTTTATATGACTAATAAATTGATGAAAAATACATGAATATTTTTGTATGTTACTACTCTGAAATATTGCCTGTTTCTAGGATTTAAATATCACCATAGAACCAAAATCCAAAATCGGCATAGTTGGTAGAACTGGAGCTGGAAAATCGTCTTTGATATCAGCAATATTTTGTCTAGTTGGAAAAAACCTTGAAGGTGTTATAGAAATTGATGGAAGAGACACTGCCACAGTCGGTTTGCAGGATTTAAGGTCTCGTATTTCTATAATTCCACAAGAACCAGTCCTCTTTTCTGCAAGTCTTCGTTATAACTTGGATCCCTTCAACATCTACACAGACGAAGACATATACAACATACTGAGAGAAGTTGACTTGCAAGATCTGTCTCTGGACGATCAGGTCTCAGAAGGTGGAATTAATTTTAGTGTTGGACAAAGACAGTTGTTGTGCTTAGCCAGAGCTATTTTGAGAAATAATAAAATTTTGGTTTTGGATGAAGCTACTGCTAATATTGACTCATAGTACGTGTTATACAAAAATTACAATAAATAATCACATTTTATGCAACAGATATTTGAAAAATTGTCAAAAAAAGATCTTGTTGACAAGTTTTCAAATTGTCAACAAGATCAAATATCTTTATCTTATCTTAATGGGAAAAGTCAAATACTATTATAAATTCTATTTTACATTTTTATTTTCAGCACTGACTTCTTAATCCAAAAAGCTATTAGAAAGAAATTTTCAGAATGTACTGTTCTAACAATAGCTCATCGGTTGAATACTGTTATTGATAGCGATCAAATTATTGTGATAGACAATGGATGTATTGTGGTATAAGACAATTGAAATTTGATAAAATATCTTCATTATTCGTTAAAGATCTATTTGTTTAGACGAACATGTTTCATTTCAGGAATTTGGACATGCTTTTGAACTTCTAAACGACAAACCCAAAGGATATTTTGCAGCAATGATAAATCAGTTACCTGAAGAAATGTCACTAGATTTATTTAATATAGCCAAGAACGACTTTTTGCAAAAAGTTATTAATAGTGATTGTAGTTCTCAATTATGAGGGCGTCGTCTTATATTCTACGAAATAAAAAACTCCGAAAATAATGATTTATTTATTACTCCTTTATTCATTTTATTCAAGACACTTGTGCACATTGACAATTAATATAATTTTTTAATAACACACCACACTCTAAAAACTGGTGTTTTACGAAATTCTTCAATTGATTCATTGTTCCATGAATATGCTGTAACTCTACTATTTCGATTCGATAGAAAAATAAATTCCACACTCAAAACTTGTAGCATATCAAAATATTGCCAATATCAATTATGATCTGCTGTTTTATAACTCAATTTGATGAAGATTCAATAAGTAGAATTGATATAGAAACTGTTTCAATTATCTTCGTAATAATATAATATATTGCTAATCTTTCAATATTTTCAATATTACGATTTTTTCGTAATATTTCGTATTTCGTAGCATCCTCTTAATTTCCCTTTTTTATATATATCGATCGTTATACAACAGAAATAAAAGTTATCGAATATGTATCATTTATCGAAACTAGTTTAAACTTATCAGTCATATTACCAAGACTTCTTCCATTCATATTTCCAAAGTAGTTGAAATCGGTTATTGAAATTGCTAAAATAATAACAATATATGTCGTTTTTAAGAAAAATAAACAAGTTATGCAACAACAAATTCCACAACGACAAACTCCTTTCGAAAAGGCATCGATTTTAAATAAATGTTTCTTCATGTAAGTGATTAAAAAGTATGAAGAATTATTTTAATAAAACATATGGATTATTCTAAAAACGTATTGTTAAATCAAAATCAATGAATCATTTTTGATAAGTGAACAATTTTTTAATCGAAAAGCGTTTTTCAATCAAACTAGATGGACTTTGCCGTTGCTAAAAAAAGGAGTAAAACGTACGATAGTTATAAATGATCTTTATGGTCCACCAAAATTATACGAATCACAAAGTTTATCGCAATTACTTGAAAGGTAAATTTCAATTTTCTAAAAATTTCTACAATACTAATTTTAATATTCATGTAAAAATTAAATACGATTGAAACTTTTTCAGAGAATGGAATCGAGAATTACAAAATGAAAAGTTTAAAGTTCTGGGAAAAAAACCAAGTTTAATACGAGCTTTGCACCGAACATTTTTCTGGGATCATTTCCACGTTCTTGTGCTTTCCATAATAGATACAATTTTGTTGCGACTGTCATTACCATTAATTATAGGTGAAATTATTTCCTATTTTGACAGTTCTGGCAGAGCTGGAGAAAATATGGCGCTTTTATATACTCTTGGTCTATTTCTTTTGATTACTGGAATTGTTTTTGTGTTTCGTCATTATTATATAGAAAGTGAACATGTTGGGTATCGAATGCAAATTGCTTGTAGCACTCTCATTTACAAAAAAGTAAATAAATATTTACAAAAATACTGTAAAAACATTAGTGTCTTAAAATAAGAGGTTTTCTGTCTGAAAGTAAGACATTGACGTCTTGAATTAAGATGTTTATTTATAAATTGTGTAAATTATTTACACTGAAAAAATTAAATTATTTACATGGAAATTACAAACAAATATAGGTATTATTTTCAATAATCTGCTAAATAATTTATATTTTAGGTATTAAAATTAGAGACGACAACATTGGATCAATCAATAAAAACAGGAAAAGTGATAAATTTACTTACCCAAGATTTAAGTCACTTTAACGACTTGTTGACAAATGTTTACTTCTTGCCGATAACTGGATTACAGATGAAAAATTCAGTTATGATATATTTACTAGCACATCATATAATTTTTTTCATGCTATCCTAGATATTAGTATTATTATGTGCTAATAGAGATACTCCATGAACTAATTAATTTTCGAAATGATCATTGACCAAAGTTTGACTTAAATTTTTAATCCAGCTTGTGGTGCTCTTAGGCATGACTTACATTTCCACAGGAGTATCAAGTTTGATTAGTTTTTACAGTGTCACTATAATACTAATTGTAACGTATCCTTTTGTGTTTATTACAATTAAATCTCTGCGACGTAAAATGGCCACGACGATTGATAAAAGAATTCAAACTATGAGTGAACTAATTTCAGGAATTAAGGTATAGTTTAAGATGAAACATCTTTTAATTTGTCTGTCTCTCTCAAATATTTGGGGATATTTGAAAATTTACTTAATGATAAACATGAGCATGATATAAAAGTAACTAATTATTCATCTGTAATGATTATTTATGTTTTGATAGATTATAAAAATGTATGCCTGGGAAACCCAATTTGCAAATCTCATAAAGGACATTCGAGAAAGAGAGATGAATCTCATGAAAATATTGCTTCACGTGATGTCATACATCACCTGCATATTGCTCATAAGTCAAAGGGCAGCAATATATTCATTTTCAATTATTTACGTTCTTTTTGGTAATACGTTAGATGCCCGAACAGCATTCATGATGGCTTCATATGCAACTTGCCTCCAAGTTACTGTTGGCCACTTTGTGCCACAAGCGTTTTTGAGTATGGGAAAAATTTTAGTTTCACTTCGAAGAATTCAGGTTAATAACAAAAATCTGAACTTTGCATAATTAACATTTTGAAAAATTTGAAAAATTCTTATTTACTTAACCCGGTGGGAAAAGCAATTTTCCCACCGAGTTGAGTACAAAATTTTATCTAACAAGTGGAGAACTCACGCTTTCTCTTCGCGAATGCAGTGGGAGAAAGCACTATTTCTCTCACTAGTTAGATAAATGACTATATCAAATACAGTCTGATTCAGATTTGTTTTTCAAGTAGGAATTTCTTCTTCTGGACGAGTTGGACACATCAAATGTAAAATGTCTCCAAAACGTACCATTAAGTTTGCAAAAAGCTTTAACCGTAAAAATGAAGGATGTAGTACATGAAAAACCAGTCCATGTCCAGTTAGAAAAAGTTTATGCAAATTGGATTGTTGGTCAACTTCCTCCAACTCTTCACGACATTTCTTTGAACATTGAAGCTGGGGAATTATGCGTGGTTACTGGTCTCGTTGGATCCGGAAAAACTTCTTTGCTGAACGTTTTATTGAAAGAACTGCCGATTGGGTCAGGATCAGTTTCGCTTATTCAAAATACTGAACTTCATCGTGCAATCGAAATCATCTGTCTTTATTGTCGACAACCGAATTTGCAGATTTCCTACGCTTGTCAAGATCCTTGGCTTTTCACTGCTACGGTCAGAGAAAATATTTTGTTTGGACAAGATATTGACGAAGATAGATATAAACAAGTAAAAATGTTGTTCTATATTGTTAATTTTAGCAAAGTTTATGGGAACTTTTTATTCACTCTGAAAATTGGTGCTACAAAAAAGTTTTAATTTCAGACACCACCGTCTTAATTTGAGACTTCAGTGATTGTACTTTAACAAAACTAACAAAACTAACAAAATTAACGAAACTAACAAAACTAAAGAAACTAATAAAACAAAACCAATGAAACTAATAAAACTAACGAATTTAACGAAACTTACGAAACTAACAAAACTAACAACATTGACCAAACTAACGAAACTAATAAAACTAACAAAACTAACATAACTATAATACTTTGATGTATACTTTCAGACAGTAAACGTCTCATTTTAAGACACTTAAATTAAGACGATTGTTGTTGCATTGATATGATAAAATTTCATTTTCAGGTTGTTGAAGCATGCGCATTACATGAGGACGTCAAACAACTCGCGTATGGAGATTTGACTCTCGTAGGTGACAGAGGTATCACTTTGTCAGGAGGACAAAAAACTAGAATCAATTTGGCCAGGACTGTCTATAAAAACGCAGACCTCTATCTTTTGGACGATCCTTTGAGTGCTGTCGACACAAACGTCGGTCAACATTTGTTCAACAAATGTTTCTGTGAACTTTTAGCAGGCAAAACGAGAATTCTCGTCACTCATCATTTGCACTTTTTACCACAAGTTGATAAAATTGTTCTTCTCGAAAAAGTGAGAAAAACATTAATTTTTCATCATCACGTAGTGAAATATTTTTAGTTATATTTTAGTGTATAGAAATATGATTCTTTTTTACTTAGGGAATTGTTTTATGTCAAGGAAATTACGAAAATCTTAACAACTCGAATACGGAATTCATCCGTATTCTTGATTTAATTAAGGGCAGACAAGAGCATCAAACCGAAGTGGAACCAAGTTCAGAAAAAGAAATGTTTTTTGGAAAAAGCAGTTTAAGAAAACGAAATTCTAATCGATATGATGATAATTATCTAACTCAAAATAATGTAACATAAACTTCAAAACAATTAGTTATTATATTTGAATATAAAAAACTTTTACATGAATTAAGTAACAATATTTGTAACAGGACAAAAATGCATGCATAAAAATTCAAGAAATCAGCGAAGATGACGAGGTAAATGGAAAAATAAAATCAACAGTTGGCAGGCAATATTTTTTCGCTTCAGGAGCCTATTTTTCGATTACAACATGTGTTGTAATGTTCATTGTCTCTCAAGTATTCAGTAGTGCATGTGATTATTGGCTCAAAATTTGGGTTAGCGCTGAAGTTCTGCGATATAAAGCCAAAACTCACAATATGACACAAATGGAAATTAAAAAAAGGACCTTCCATTCGTTTGCAACGTTTTTTGGAGTAGACGAATATGGAATAATGACATCTAATTCGTTCGTTTACATTTCAATATTCGGATTCATTTTGTTAATAATTTTGATTTTTGCCAGATGTGTGCATTTAGGGATCATTTGTGCAAAATCTAGTATTGCACTACATAATAATATGTTTATGAAAGTTCTTCGGGCGAGTCCGATCTTTTTTCACACAAATCCATGTGGTAAAAAGTTGTTTATGTAAAGATTTTGATTTTGTGTGAAATAATTTATAATTAAGGATTTTTTTAGGACGAATTTTAAATCGCTTTTCCAACGATATGGGAATAGTCGATGAACAATTACCAATGGCATTCATGGGATTTATGCAAATCTCATTTTTCACACTAGGAATTCTCGTTGTGTGTGCTGTGATCAACTACTGGATAATTATTTTGATTATTCTATGGCTCATACCACTTTATTTCATAAGAAACTATTTTGGGAAAATTATACAATCGTTACAAGGGATCGAAGCGTCTTGTGAGTATTTTTATAATACAAAATCTTTTACTCATAAAAAATTATTGTTTGATTTTCGTTTAAGTAACTGTTTGATCCTTGAACTTTTAGGCAAAAGTCCAATATTTTCACATGTGAACGCCACTTTAAACGGAATAACAACCATAAGATCTGGTGGAGAATTTTCCAGAAAAGTTATGCTGCAACAATTTTTTTATTATGAGGACATTTACAATGGGGTTCATCACGTAACGCTCATCATTTCTGTTATATTTAGTTTCATAATTCATAATTTTTGCAACTTTTTTTTGGCAGGAGGAGTTTTATTATTAATTTTGATTAAAAATGGTGATTATATCATAATTAAAATAATGCGAAAAATATAAATCCTGATAAGTTATTATTAACAATATCGAAAATTATACTTTTAGATGAAATTTCGAGTGCAGACGTCGGATTATTTATAACACAAGCTCTATTTTTGATAACGACGGTACAATTTGGTATTAGAAAAAGCGTGGACGTTATAAATCACATGACATCAGTACGAAGAATTTTGCAATATACGGACATTCCTCAAGAAGAATGTTTGGAAAGTTCTACACCACCACCTTCCAGTTGGCCAAGTCATGGAAAAATTGTTTTCAAAAATGTCTCGATGAAGTACAGTGACCGTCATCCTCTTGTTTTAAAGGTTTCAGTTTTTTCAAAAAGTTTTTACTTCTGTTTTCCCCATTTCTAAATTTCATATAATTAACAATTTCACGGAAAATACATAATGTTCTTAATTTGTATATATCTAATCTAAAAATATTCTTTTTTTCAGAATTTGAATATCACCATAGAACCAAAATTCAAAATCGGCATAGTTGGTAGAACTGGAGCTGGAAAATCGTCTTTGATATCAGCAATATTTCGTCTAGTTGGAAAAACCTTGGAAGGTGTTATAGAAATTGATGGAAGAGACACTGCGACAGTCGATTTACAGGATTTAAGGTCTTGTATTTCTATAATTCCACAAGAACCAGTCCTCTTTTCTGCGAGTCTTCGTTATAACTTGGATCCCTTCAACATCTACACAGACGAAGACATATACAACGTACTGAGAGAAGTTGACTCGCAAGATCTGTCTCTGGACGATCAGGTCTCAGAAGGTGGAGTTAATTTCAGTGTTGGACAAAGACAATTGTTGTGCTTAGCCAGAGCCATTTTGAGAAATAATAAAATTTTGGTTTTGGACGAAGCTACTGCTAATATTGACTCATAGTACGTGTTATGCAAACATTACAATAAATAATCACATTTTATTCAACAGATATTTGAAAAATTATCAAAAAAAGATCTTGTTGACAAGTTTTCAAATTGTCAACAAGATCAAATATCTTGTTGAAAATATCTTTTCGTAACACATGCACAAGAAACACGTTTTTATTCCCTATTTTTAGGGAGAGAGGCACGTCTTTATTCCCTCGGGAGTGAAACAGTCTCTCTAGGGAGTGAAGCACTCCCTAGGGAATAAAAAGT
>JABFPQ010000069.1:0-16975 GCA_022817265.1 Masnerella sp. ZL-2020
AGGTTCTGAGTGATTTTATCACCTTTCGCCTTGGTCCTACTAATATATACCAAAAAATTCATTATTATTATTATTAATAATTACATATATTTCAATAATAATAATATGAGATATAATCATTATATAAGATATAGTTATTATAAGTATTATCTTTTATCTTTTACTTTTTCCAACGTTATAAATGTAACAAAAGAATTCCTTCAATTTCATCTCGAATGTTTCCTTTGCAATTCTATTTCTATGACATTATACAACGCAAAATCGTATACACTTTACACTTTGTTACCTAGAGTCTTATCTTATATTCCAGTACACAGACGCATTCTTTAATTTGATTCAGAATGTTATATACTACATTTTTTCTGAGTTCGCTAAATTATTCGTATTATTCTTATTAAACTGACTTCATTGAATATTCATTCAAAAATACAAAACAAACGACAAAAAATAACTACATCTTTATGAATAAATATGGAAATATATTTTTATTATTGCAATATGTCTTATAATTTTATAATTAACTAAATATTTTTATAATATGAATATAATTATCTGTTAACTGATTCAATTAAGAATATTTCATTACTTCGTTAACTAATTGATTACATTCAGTTTGCGGATAAAAAAAGATATAAACAAGGAAACGTTTCACTTGCGTTCATGATCTTGACTTTTGCACGCAATTTTTTATAGCTAGATAAATAGGTGTTTATCTAAAATTCGTATTTACAGATTAACCGTTATCGTAACAAAAAATAGATTTTAAAATTTTTTTAAAGTTATGTAAGAAACTATCAAGTTATGAACGGACTGTAAATATTGGAACTCGAGATATTAAGTTGAAGGAATGAAGATTTGAAATTATTATTACCAATAAAATTTATCTACGAGAAACTAATACATTTATAATAATTAATAACTGGATTATTATTTGGTATAATGATATATTTTAATATATGTTTAATTTTTTAGAAAAAACATATTAATATTAAATATTCATATAAAGGAAAACTCGTGTATCTGATGTTGCAAATGTTTCATAGAAAACCAATATAAGTAGAAAAATTTTAATAGAAAAACGTATTTATTTAGTAGGGTCAATATATTACAAGTCTTTATATAAACATGTAAACGAAACAGCTGTTTAAAAATGATTTTGAAATGAGATGTTAAGATATTCATTCAATCAATGTTGATCATGGAACAAAATATCTGACGTTAGAAAAAATTTTAATTATATAGAATACATACATATGATGAACGAAATGTAATTAAATCCCCATTAATGACTAACTCTTTTTAACATATTATCCCATATAAGTTTTTTATAAATTTGTTTCGATAATGCAATTTATAATCAATATGATTATCATTAATATCAAATAATAATTAATAATCATTTATTGTGTATATGAAAATCAAAGTTTTGTTTTGATTTTGAAACATTCGGCAAAACTTTAATTAGCAATTATAAGCGACATATCTTAAATTAATCAATTCGTTTATTTATATCAACGAATTCACAAAATTGAAATTTAATTATTTTCAAATTAATAAAAATAATGTATTTATAATTAAATTTATTAGTATTGTCGATTTACTTACAATGATCAGTTTATTATATTCTCGTACAAGTATACATTAATAATAATAATTAGAATATAATATTAATAATAAATGTACAATTAAAAATAAAATTTTTGTACAATTAAAAGTCATGTACATTTTTTATGAAAAGTACAAATATCTTGATTTCTATATATAACAATTTACGCGATGTGCATCGCGAATAATTCATTTTCAGCGAGAACCTGCAGAATACCAGCTTTCGTACAAAGAAACACGATCTCAATCTTTAACTCTTCTTGTATTCAATTCGTTCGACTTTGACCTCATCTCCTACGAGTTGGTAGACATATGTGACAACTGTGGAACTCTGTATGTCCATTAACACGAACGATGGAATAACCGATCTGCAACGTTAGAATTCAAAAATTACCATCAACTTTGCTCGTAAAAGATCGATGCTAAATAATTAGTATCAGGCGATGCTTAAATATTCAATTACGGTAATTTGATTGCGTAACGACAACACTTGACTCATGTTGCAAAATAACTCTTCTAGACAATCGTGAACAAACGTTACGTACGTATCGAGTGGATTGTATGCACCGGTGGCTGATCCTGGATTTATGTAAAATTTGTTTTCATGCTCGTAGGCTTCGAATTTGTGGGTGTGTCCTGAGATTAGGATGTCGACGTCGAGTTGTCGCTGGATCATGGCTAGGGATTCGGGATCACCCCATGGGACCACTTGGTGACCATGGGTTAGACCTATTCTGAACTGACCAACTGTGACGACTTTTTGTTCTGGATAATTGAGATTCTAAAAAAAAAAAGAATTGTGGAATAAATTAATTGCTCTTATAAGCTAGTATAGTAAAAAGATATAGAGTCAGATGGGGTAAAAATGATCAATTTAAAACAAATTTATCATTTTCAAAAATGAATGAAATGCCAATATTGACAGTTTATTTTACACTGATAAACTGGTCATTTTTACCCCATCTCACCCTAGTAAATTATACATCCATGGCAAATGGCAATAACCAGTTAACTGACATAAACCGAATTTTGAGATAATCGAGCTTGAAGTTGTGGGAGGGAAAATTTTTTATTTAACAGATAAATGATTTTTTCGACAGAATCATATTCAGGTTGACTAATAGACCACAAAAAACATAAAAAAGCATTTTTTCGTGTCAAGATAAAGAATTGCACTTAACTGGTTATTGCCTAACTTATGTCAGTTAACTGTTTTTAACTCATTTCTGTTTGTTGTATATAGTTGTTTGGTTTCTAACATACACAAAAAGTATATACTATGGTTTACAGTGAAAATTTGAATGTTTTTGTATCAAATTTTGATCGTGCGAATAAATTAAAAACATATGAAAATTATGAGCATTTTCTGACAAAGTCAAGTGTTAGTAATAATAATAATTTCCATTTATATTAATGATAAAAATTATATAAACCATGATGATTGTCAAACCAAAATTCTTTTTGAGACAAAAAACAATTTTGAATACAGTTAACTGGTTATAGCACAATCATATTACACTTAACTGGTTCTTTCCAAATTATTTCAGTTAACTGGTTTGGTTTTTCTGTGATTACAGGAAAAATTATTGATATAAATGATCAGCTCGTGTCGCAAATAAAAATTTAGATCAAAATTAACAATTTCCACAGATTATCTCAAATTTACAAAAAAATGTCACTTAACTGTTTATTGCCATTTGCCACAGATATAGTCAAATGGAAATGATACATTTCAACATTTAATTTTAGTTTATTAAAGAAAGCTTACATATAGTTTATTACTATAAGTAGATCAAGAGATGTTATGATATCAATATCAACTTTAAATATTCTAATTGATCAAATATAACTGTTCCAATAGTAACTGTTAAAGCCATTGAAACATTTTGTATATCAATAATTTAAATTATATTGAATGCAAAAGTTATTACAACTTTTTTTACGACATGAAAAGGGGTTCAAATTAAATAACCCAATACCGATCATCAAGTTACATTTATAACCAAATGAATATAGTGAGGAGTGATTTAACATAATAAGTTGAAAAATGTAGATTCCCCTTCTTTTTCTATATATATCCTCCACTTACTGCATATTCAGAAATGATCATCAAAAAAGAAGTTAAAATGTACTTCTCAAATATATATTTATATTATTTTTCATTAATTATACTAATATACTTATTATTATTATTTACATAGTGCACAAGTTTGCACATTTATAAATAATCTCTGTTCTCTTAATAGTCAGACGTTATTGCTAATGATAAGCACAACAACGTCTGCTACACTTATCATAACAATAGAAATCAAAATAGGAAATACAAAAAATGCATTGTTGCATGAACACTGATTCACTGTTTGTCTAGATGAAATGTTTTATTGAAAGTGATGTAAATCATAGTTATTTTTATGACCTCGCAAATCAGTATGCAGTATAAAAGGTATTTAATCAGACATAGCATACGTGCGCAACTTCATTCCACTTAATGCGTTTTTACTCAAGTTCCTAATCAAGTCAGACAATGTTTAGTTTTTGTTGTTACACTTTGTATTGTAAGTTTCAGCAAAACAGTATGTGCGATCATTCACGTTTTACTTTCTTATCTGATATTAGTGATATTAATTGTTCTGTTATGATTTCAGAAATAACAATTAATTTTGTTGCAAATTAATGTATGTATATTAGTTTTTATAAACTGACATAGTACTAAAAAAAGTAAACTGTATTTTATCAGGTTCATTATTATTTTTAGTATTTCAATTTATCAAATTTTTTGTTCAATACAAAATTAGTTTGAAAAATTCATTACCAAACATTTAATAATAATAATGATGATCATTTTACTCTATAAAACTGTATTGAAATATTGTTTGCATTTCTCATTATATGATACAATAGTTATTTATTTATGTTACATATCAATTAAAGATATTTAGATATTGATAAAATAATTTTTAATTCATTTTGTATTATTAATTTGTGACATTATTATTAATAGATCTGACTAGTTAAACTTATAAATTATACTAATTTAACTATGATTTTTGAAGTATGTACATTTTAAATTAATTTGAATTCATGTTGAAAATTTGAAAAATAGAAAAATTATAATACCTCATCAAAATCTCCTCGAACAACATGTACATCACTGGCCAAGGTCTTTAAATAATCATAAGACTCTTTTGTACACAAATTCCCTGTACATAATATATGTTATATTCTTCCAGGCACCAACAATTTTTAAATTTACTGGGTAAACTGCTGCATCTGTGTGGAATGTGTAAATCTCCCAGTACTAACACCAGCTGAAATTAAGTGTCAAATTATACATCATGGTTGACAAGATTCTCAAATTTTCCTTATGTTAAATAATGATTTTACACTACGAATATTTATATTTTTCTATCAGTAATAATTATAAATATTATAAACAAACTAAAATGATAAATTAATATGATTATTCAGGTCTTAGTGTCTAATTATTTAGTGGGAGGATGTGGATTTGTAGGTTAAATTAATAAAAATATTTACTCACCATGGTTAATTATTTTTTATTTCCTTGAAATAAATAACTGAATGATCTTAGTAATACTGAAAAGAGTGGTTGGTTTAATTTTATGATATTTGCATGACAGTTTTTGTATTTGACAACTAATTGATTCCCAAAAGTGACAGGAAGCCGACCAAACATAACCTCTACGTTGACTATACTTTGTAACATCTCAGATCAATGTTTCTGATTCGTCGTTACCCCACGAATAAAACACAACTGTTTAAATATATAACATCATTAATACATATTTTCATCGATAGAAACATTTTTATACAACAAGCTGTAGTAATTTTCTGAATTATGAATTATTGTTACACCTTTTTTTATAGGACTTATTTTGTTATTTTTCATCTTTGGGGTAAAGTCAGAAAGATGAATGAATTGTAGAAGAGATGTCTTCTCATAATTTTTCAGCCAATCAGAAATCAGATTCTTCCTCAGAATCTGAATTAGAACCAGATTCTGATGCTACTACATTCTTTCTCCTCTTATTCTGTTCTTGTCTTCCGCTTTGTCTGGTTTTTTGCCTATCAGATTTTCTTGGTCTTCCTGTAATAACATTAAATTATAGTTATAAATAACTTTCAATCATATATATAACAAAACTTATTCTTTAATAACAAAAATAATTTAATGTTGAATTTTAAAGAAATTCAAGAAATTTCAGGACTTAATTTTAATTAACTATTGAAAAATAATTATAAAATAAAATGGAATAATTTAACTTACGTTTTTCTTCAGAATCTGATTTGGAATCAGAACCAGATTCTGATTCATCCTTTTTCCTCTTGGATTGTTTAGCCCTCTTTCTTCTTTTCATTTCAGACTCTTTATCACTTTCACTACTATCGTCACTTTCCTTTCTCACTTGTTTCGGTCTTTTAATGTTCCGTTTCGGTGAGGCTTGAGGTGGAGGCATTGCCATTTTATCCGCAAACGCTTCTGCGTTTTCAGGCGCATCCAAGATCTTATTAATTTTTTCCTCCAGTTCCGTAGCCACATCCTTTGTTTCAGCTTTTTTCTTTGCTTGGTCTGTGATATTGTTCATCGCTCTATACACTGCTTTGTGGAAAAGAGCTTCTTTCATTTGTGGCAGGAATTCAATTAAGTACTTTATACCTGTAACAAATTAAATATTATAAGTTGAAGTTAAAATTTTTATAATCTTTATACAATTTTTATAGAAGTTTTTTTGGTCGTTTTGAATTAGTTATAAAAAATGAACATTTCCAAACCGTTAAAAAGAAGAATTGTATGTCAATTTTTTGCAAAAAATGAATCTATTTTATACTTAAAATTTTGCACGAAAAAGGAATATGCATTTGAAATAGATTTTGTCTATTAAATAATTTGAAACGGATTAATAGTCTAACTATTTAACTAATCTATAAAACATGAAAAAGAATTGAAATGTTTTTGAATAAACATAATTATTTACACTTACTTTTAACATTGAATTGCATAATAGATAAACAATAGCAAAGGTTTTGCAATTGACTTTCAGTAGTTGCCAATTTGAATCGCGCACAGATTTTCTCAATAATTGAATCAATATGTTTATCTTTTTGGATTAATGATAAGATGAATCTGTAAAAAAAAAATTAATTAGTATAATTGAAATCAATTAACACTAAAATTTAATTTGTAATACATATTTTGGAAAAGAACTTACTTGATAACTTCTTCGAACTTTTCTGTATCAATATTCCTTTCTGGATTAGTCAAACAGTTTTTTATATAACGAATTTATATAATAACTTTTGTCAAAATACTTTTTTGAGGTTATATTTACATGGAAATGTAGAAGTAAATAACCTGTAAATTCTGTTATTAATGTCAGTTGATTATTTTTTTCTTGTTTTTAATAATGAATAATATAAATAAATATATGTTAATATGCAAATTAACATACAAATGAATTTAAAAACAAAAACTTAACCTGAATTGTATAATTTTATGAAACTAAAAAAATATTTTCAAAATGATTTATAGGTTATAAAATTCATAAAAATTACCTTGACAAAGGTCTTGATATTGGACCTCTTCTATATTTTATTTTTTCCCATCCGTTTGTTTGTTGTGTAATTTCCTGAGATACCTATCAATTCCAGCGACAACAGCATGACCGTTCTGTTTCTCGGCTGTGCCATCGTCGAAGTGTTTCAAGACGACTCCTTTTGGCCCTGCGTACCGGCCGCTGACGACCAGTACGACTTTTCCAGGTTTCATCATTCATACCCATTTAGACTGTAATTCTTCTTCTTCTTCTTCTCTTTGTTAAATGGCACCCAACCTATTGGTTGATACGGCCAAGGGTAATCTCAATATATTCTTGTTATGAAACAGCGGCACTAATGCCATCTGCCGCGAACTCAATCGCTTAGTGATCTAACTGCAGGGTGGTAAGGAAGCGTGGAGAGGGAGGGGTAATGGGGGGGATGGAAACTGCAGTTAGCACGAGTCGTGGCTCGAATTTAGGGGGGACCAAACCGGCATTTGCCTATTAGGCGACTAAGGGAAAAACCACGAAAAAACCTTAGTCGGATTGGCCGAAGCGGGAATCGAACCCGCGTTCTTCCGAATGTCAGGTGAGATGTTTTCGCACAACACCACCGTGATTCGGTAATTGTTTACTAATGACGATACAACCACAACCTGTCATCGATAATGTATAGCGATGATAGCGATTCAAATTAGAACTGCTGCCAACCGAAAGGACCCAAAACGCGGTGAATTTTTTTTTAAATTCTACCATTAATTACTTAAAATTTGTTTAATTATAACACAATTTTTCCTTGCAATATTATTTAAAATGTAAATGTAGCGCCATTTAAGTTAATGTTTATTAACTTGACAAACAAATTTTGATTGACTGTCAACTAGTGTTGACAGGTTTTGGGTCCTTTCGGTTGGCAGCATTTCTAATTTGAATCGCTATCATCGCTATACATTATCGATGACAGGTTGTGGTTGTATCGTCATTAGTAAACAATTTGCGATAACGGCTCATCAGTCTTCGTCGCCGTTGTCGTCGTTATCACCGTCGTCGTCGTAGTCGTCGTCGTCGTCGTCGTCGTCGTCGTCGTCGTCGTGATCCACGTCGTGGTCGTCGTCGTCGTTGTCGTTGTCGTCGTCGTCTTCGTCGTCGTCTTCGTCTTCGTCTTCGTCTTCGTCTTCGTCTTCGTCTTCGTCTTCGTCTTCATCGTCATCTGCTTTCGTCGTCGTTGCCGGCTGCCGTCGTCGACTTCATGCAAAGTCATCATCGAAGTCCACACATCAACTATGATCAAAATCTTCATAGTTGATATAAGTATTATTTTTTGGTTTGATTTTATGTAATAATTTAATAAATAAATGTGTAATTAAATTATTTTTGTTATAGGTTATATTGTTTATATTTAATTTTTTAAGGTAAATTACCCAGTTTTTGACAGCTATTAATCAAAAATTGAAATTTTATGTGCATGGTTTATTTTTTATTTGTTTATTAATTTAATTTGAATAATTATTTAATCAAATATCCTTTATCCTTTTGTAAAAATCTTTTCTTTTTAATAAAAAAGAGACACTATCCACCACTGATACAACTATACACTTTTGGGTATAATAAATATAATGATTTGCAATATAAAAAGAAAAAGATACAGTTTTAATATTATTTGAATACAGTTTTGTTAAAAAATATAATTATTACATTTTGCAACAGGTTTTCATATCGTAATATTAAAAACTTGATTTCATTTTTTTTTACAACTTATATTTAACAAATAAATTAACATTTAAATTTCAGAAACAAGTAAAACGTTATGAAATTTTTTTTGATAATATGAAAATTGGGATATGAAGAAATAGTTTTATATAATAAGAATAATATTAACAAATGTTAGTACATGTAAAATTCTTGCATTTTAATAAACTGGACTTGATTTTAGGTAACAACGAATTAAGGATATCTTCAGAGATGGATTCGTTTTCATAGTACCATAGGAATCATCAAATTTGTACGAGTGTTCATCGTAGTCATCGCAGTCTTCGTTGTCTTGGTTGTCTTCGTTGTCTTCGTAGCCTTCGGAGTCTGGAGTGCCTTGAGTATCTTGGGCGTCATGGGTGCCTTGAGTGCCGTCGTTGCCTTCGTTGCCTTTGTTGCCTTTGCTGCCTTTGCTGTCTTCGTCATAGTTTACACCGTGGTGGTGATCTTCGTAGTTTGCATAGGTATGGTTTTTTTTATTTGCATTTTAATTAATGATTACCTAATATTCAGGTAATCAATACTAGATTTTGCTATATTAGTAATATACAATTTGAATGTATAATTTTATTATATATGTGTAATTTAACTATGTCCTTACAGATTATATTATTTATTTTGAAAGGTATAGATGAAAGATTGTTATTTTTATACTTGTACAATTATCATTTTGTATTATCTGTTAAACTTCATAATTAATTAACTTAACTTAACAATTAATTTAACAATTAAGTTTAGATTTGAATTTAGAAAAATTAACACTTTTTGGGGAATTTTTTAATAATATGAAAATTTACATCTAAAGAAACCGTTTTATAATTAATGATAATAATAATAATAACATATGGAAGTGAATGTAAAATTCTAGTATTTTAATTAGCTGGACTTGATTGTAGGTACCAGCAAACGAAGGACGTTCTCGTTGGTGGATATGCATCGTATCGCAGTCTTCATGTCCATGGTACCTTGGAAACAAACATGATTCCTACTAGTTGTCATCGGTGTCTTCCTCAGCATCGTGTTCGTCGTCTTCCTGGTCAGCGTTCCTGCAGCATTTTTTTTAGACTACACCATCGTCGTGATGTTTATACATATGTTTAATATTTATTTTTTTATATTTACAAGATTATACAGGCAATCGCCCAGATTACAATAATTTATATAAAAAATGATTATTGAAAAAATAATAATGAAGAAGAGTTACTTATTTACATATTTTCGTGAAACAGTTTTTACAAACGAGTCGACAACGAGTCGGAAATGAGTCATTTTTTCATGGGAAAACTTTAATCTAATTTCAAACTTTTACATTTCAATTTTAAGTGAAAATATGAAATCATATGTCTATACTGTAACATTTAATAAATACATTAATGTAGCACTCTAATCTACGTTGTACTTTTAATATAATCTTGTTACATTTTTTGTATGCAACATCTATCAACTTTAAATTCTGTCATAACATTTGCACGACGTGATGATCTAAAAATTTCGTTTCAATGTAATTCATCCTAGGTATACTTCAAAATATATATAGAATTTGATAATATGTCAAAATAAGATTTGTTTAGTTAAAAAAAGACTAAAAACACCCTGCCGAACGAAAGGTTAATGTACATATGCCTTTATATATAGTCACGTTTATACACATTTTTTGTAAATATTATGTTAACATAATTGTGTCAACTATTTATATAAAATGTAGATCAATGTGCTTTCGATATTTTATGTAAATCGTATAGACATAATATTTTTTGTCACTTATGCACACGAAGTTGTATTTCGCTCCCTTGCATATTGGGAGCTAAAAACGACTTTTGCGTGCATGTGTGACAAAAAATAGCGTTTGGCACTTGGTGTATAATATATTATTTTATCTTATTTTATTTATTAAAACCAACGAAAATATTAATTTCTGAATAATAAACGATTTGTACAATAATTAACAGTCATTTTTTTAACAGTATATGTTTATGTCAATAAATTATTTGTATCTATTATGCAACACAATGACCAAGGACAATGACGTCAGTTTTACGCGAATAGTTTACAAAATCAATAGGATTCAAGGCGGATCGATCAATCAACGAATGGAAATGAATTTTCGTTTTAGCTGCAACGGAAATTCGTTCATGGATTGATCTGTCATTGAATCCTATAAAATAATTTTTATAATTTGTAACAATTAGAGTATTTAATATATGAATTTTACTGCTTCAAGTGCATCAGGTTTTTTAGTTAAAGAAATTCAATTTTTAGTATTTTGTAAAATTGCGAAAAAAGTATGTTTTCATTGTGTAATTAAAATTACACAATGAAAATACATATTGCAATATATTATTGTAATACTAAAAAGATTTCAATTTTTAACAATATAAAATAACAATTTCTGCTAAAAACATTATTATATATTCAATTATATCAATCAACGATATGATCGAATGTATTTTATATTAAGTATACTTTGAAAAGCTTGCATCGAATTTTGTGTTTTGGTCGTTTCATGGGTCGAGCTGATAACATTTCAAAATATATATACATAAATACGATCGTCCGAGATGCCAATTAGTGTAATGCTTTTCATGAAGAAGAATTTATTGCCGAAAAATGTTCCGTGCAATATCAACTTTATTGAATAAAAGGTATGTTAATATCATTTTTTGAATACTAAAATGCAAAGTATACAGTGTGGGGCATTTAACATGTTTTTTGAAAACATCTTTATCAAAAATAAGTTACATAATATCGTATGTCCGAATTTGGCGTATAAGATCATTTATAAGATCTTATGTAAGAACTTACATTTTACCAGTGATTTCTAAGATCTTACATAAGATCTGATATAAGATCTCATACGCCAAATTCGAACATAAGATTTTATGTAACTTATTTTTTATAGGGATACGTTACATGGTTTACGCGTTTAACTTTAATACAAGCATATTTATCAAGAATTCTATTGCTTTCTAATTCTGCGTTTTGCCGCACAATTCTTTAGTAGTAAGAGCTATGCGGTTTCTGCGACAAATCTTCTTTACCGACCGAACAGAATGTCAATCTTTTTCACGAACCGATCAGATTGCCACTCTTCTTTACCGACCGAGCAGATTTTCAATCTTGTTTAACGACCGAATCGGTTGATGATTGATTATTGAGGATATCTGCCTTATCGATTTAAGATTATGATGCATCCTTTTCCATTTTCATTTATAATTGACTTATATTTCGAAGTTATATAACTTTATCTTAGGTATATTATATTATCAAAACGCATAAAACACAGATGCTGCTATAATGGTGTCGGTGTGCAGTTGTGTTCGTGAGGAGTGGGGGAAGTGCTCGTACATATTTATTATTATTATTATTATTATTTACAGCTGTTTTTCTTGAACACGTGAGAATTCCACACAACCGAAATTTGACCTACTTTCGGTGAAAGGGAAAAGTTCGTAAAAATGGAGTGGGTTCATCCAATAGCGGGGATAGATTCGGGTCTGATCGAAGTGAAAGGGAAAAATTCGGTAAAAATGGAGAGGGTTAATTAAATAGGATCAATGAAAATGTATTGCCTTGAACGTAAAGGTGTATAAACTTATAACTAATTAAGAGTGCGATTGTTTCGAATACAATTAATAGTTTGCATAGTAATTTCATTGAAAAAGAAAGACATGGTTTCTTCAAAAATGATTGGATATTGATATTCACATGCTTCAAATTTATACATATTTTGAGATAATTTACAAGCAACTCGAACAAATATTTCGGTTCTATTCAAAATAGCCGTACACTTTACAGCAGTGTCTAAATTTATATAATTTACAGAGTTATTCTCACACATTATTTCATGAATAGCATTCGAAGTTTCGAAGAAACATGTATTTATTATCTCGCAAGTATATTGTAGGTTAGAAAGATGTTCATATTCACAATGATCTAATCTGTTTAGTCATTCAATTGAACTTTTCTTCAGCTCTATGCTTGGAGGCGAATTGTAAAGTCCTTCATATTCGGCATCATCCAGTAGTAAAGATTCAGGCGAAATAACCTCCTCGATGATTATAGCTTTGTAAATCGTCCAGCTAATACGACTGAGCAAGGAATATTTTTGAGTTTGTCGCAGATCATATCACGCCTATACATCGAACGTCGTTAGTCTTCTTCACCGGCAAAATTGAATAAATGGGAATGTTTTTTATCAACTGAACTGATTAACAAATGGAGGAGGGGGGCAGAAAGAGTGGAATGTTCATGAAAATTTACTGTTTTTCTCGAACTCGAGGTGTTGTGTCCAATAACAATAGCATTGTCCAATAGTACGATCAAATTTTGGCGTACTTTTGATGAAAGGAAAAAGTTTGAAATACTAGAGTGGACTCCAATTGCTTGGTTAGATTTGGGACTCATTGAAGTGAAAGGATAAAAATCGGGAAAATGGAGTGTGTTAATCCGATCGAAAGGTTGGCATTAGGTGTATCATTGGTGAAAGGTATATGAAATCGTAGAGAATTGAGATACCTCATAATTATAAAATTTGGTAGAATGGGCTACGAGTCAAATCGTTCAACGTTCGACCACTATCTCCGGTCCAACACATTTGGTAAAATTAGAATAGGAAATTGATTTAGGAATATGTTGAAGCGCGAAATAAGAGGACGCTAGCAGTCAATCTGTTAAACTATCGGCCGGATTCTATCAAGCCGCTCGTAAAAGAATTTCAATACGTATAACGAATGACCATTAATGTATTATGTTTGCATGTAAATGCAAAATAAACAAATTGAATATACTAAGAAATTTTACAAGCCTTCATTGTTGGATTAAAACGAGACATTTCAGCGTGGATGGGAGAACCTTTCAGCGTGGAAAACTTTTGTGTTTCTCCTGCTACTGGATACATGATCTAATATAATTCTGTGCATATCGCGAAGAAACGCCCATTACTTCAAGCTTCAAATGAAGAATTAACTTCTACTATATGTCAAATATGTGAAAGTTAGGAGACATTAGTAAGTTGGTTAAAAATCAAAAGGCTATCACTTTAGCAAGAAAACTAGCCAAACAGCTGACATGTTTCGAACAGCTAACCCTGTACACACCATAACCAATATGAAAGTCTAACTTAAATCAACAAACAGTTTGCCAGATCTGCTATTGTCAAGATCATGCTGCATCTAATTGGAAATATTTCTGGCCAGCGTCACGCATGCGCAACGAACCAATTTTGGTTAACATAACCAGCTGCGCGATCAAAATTGGTTCACTGCACATGCGCGACGCTGGCCGTAGCCGTGACCGAAGTTTGTGTGCGGAGGGCCTTACATCAAACATAACCTCAGTTTGGTTCCTGGTCGATCCTCTTTATTTACCATCAAATAGCATGTAGCAAACTTTTTCGCGTAACTCAACATTTCAAAGCTTACAAGACTAGTGACTTTTTTATACACGCAGAATCTTGTTCAAACTATAATACAAAGCGGTTCAAAACTCTTACATTTATACTTCAAAATTGTGGTATGAGATTTTTCCAGCATTTATCATTTCTATCATCGGCTTTCTAAACCAAAATTGTTTTGCCCCTCCCCCGTAAACTTGACCTACTTTCGATGAAAGTAAATATTTCAAGGAAATGTAGTGGACTTATCCGATTGCGTGGTCAGATTTGGGACTGTTTAAAGTGAAAGGAAAAATTCAGTTCTAAACAAAAATTGTTTCGTCACTTCTCGTAAACTTGACCTACATTCAATGAAAGGGAATACTTCGAGAAAATGGAGGTGGCTTATCCAATTGCGTAGTCAGATTTGGAACTGTTTAAAGTGAAAGGAAAAATTCAGTTCTAAACAAAAAATTGTTTCATCACTCCCCGTAAACTTGACCTACTTTCAATGAAAGGGAATACTTCGAGGAAATGGAGTTGGTTTATCCGATTGCGTGGGCAGATTTGGGTCTGTTTGAATTGAAAGGAAAAATTCAGTTCTAAACAAAAAATTGTTCCGTCTCTCCGTAAACTTGACCTACTTTCTATGAAAGGAGAAAGGTTCGGAAAAAATGGTGTGGGTTTATCCAGTTGCATGTTCAGACTCGTCCAATTTTGGGTCTGTCTGAAGTGAAAAGAAAAATTCAGTGAGATAAAGTTTGGGAAGAAATGATAGTCTTACATCGCTTAGCATTCGACCATCTATTTTACAGTCAATCTTTCATATCGAATGAATCGATTAACAAATAATTATTAACGATTTGTGCTTCACCAATTTAAAATTATGAAGTTTTTGATACATTATTAAAATTTATTGTAATGCATATACTAACTACTACACACATTTTCGTGGATGGAAAATGTTTCATTTGATTAATTCTATTTAGTACAACTTCAAGTTAAAATAGTGGGGATAAGCATATATATATACATATTGATTATGAAAATGACTTTAGTGAAATTTTATATTTGAATGAGAATAAATAATAAAACGTTGAGCGTACATTAGGAATTTGGGAAGTCACTCGATAACCTATGACAAAATTATTCAGAGGTAAGTTAACCAACAAATAACATCAACTTATGCCTTACATCTTAAAATTTCATTTTTCATTTATATGATTTCAACATATATGTAGGGCGCCATATGAACTTATAATCAACAATCTTCTAAAGATGATATTTTTCAGATCAAACAAAACTAAACATGCAGTTTGTGATATACATTAACGATTTCTTCGATGCTTCTGGACGGTTATTACCAAAAGAGGTGTCCATTGTTTCGCTAGAAGAAAATTTTTGCATTGGTCATTGGATTATCCAGCCGCCACATCGTTTCACAGAACTATCATCAACCAACCAGAAAAACAATAATTTATTAACAAATTCCCGACATGGGATCGAATGGTTTGAAGGAGGAACGACTTTAAATGAAATGCAAAATCAGCTTAGAAACATTACGAGAAGTGCATCAAAGATATATTCCTATAGCGCTCACAAGTCATCATATTTGCGTGATTTATTAGGTCGGGAAATTATCGATTTATCTGATACTATAAATATCAATGATTTTAAAACAACAGTATCGTGTCATTTACACGCTACGCGTGCCGAAAATTTTATATGTGCTTTGAATGTTGTATTTAAGTGTCGCGAATATTTACTTATAGTGAATTCTGGACACGATGTATGTGATGATCTAGATAGTGCGATTGATGGATTTTTAAAGGAAATTGTAAAATAGTACACGTATTGTTAATTTTGTTGATTAAAAATTCTCTTTATTTATTTATTATAATTATTTACATACGCTTTGCTTCTTACGTCGCAAACAAATTCTTTAATGTAATCTGCGTTATGATATATTGGATAAATCGAGTATTATTGTTAAATATGTAGTATGTTGAGCAACAGACGTTAATAAAATAAACAATAATTTCTTATATATTTACGAATTAATTCTATCTCCTCTACCGTATTCCTTTCCAAAATATAATGATATTACCATAATTCTATACAAAACAGTGTGCTTCACCTAACTATACATTCTAAACACCGCATTAGTATTTTTCTTACTCTTTATACGTACAATTTTGAAGACTGTCATTAACGAAATAGTAAAACGATGTATTTAATTGAATATTAATAATCATCTTAATAATAAGTTTGTAGCATAATTAGGATTAGTTGGTTCTGATCGCATATGTATTTATAAAATTAATGTTAATAATATTCTTCTTTATACAATCTTGAAGACATTTACTACATTTTCCGACTCATTTAATTCCAAATAACTAGCGTTCGCAAAGTTAACATAAAAGTTTACAAAAATGTATACTACATCATCAGTCCTTTATGATGTTGACAGAAACTTCACATCTTCCTCAAGGTATAAGTGTACTTAATCACCAAATTTTTTATTCGTCAAATTTAAAAGGCCTACCAAAAGAAAAGAGTAAAGAAATTACTGATTACTTAGAGTTAACAACAAGAAAAATGTTGCTTGATTACTTACGATTCCCATCCCAATAATATTCTTCATCCAAATATCTTGAGAGACATTCAGCACAATCTTCAATGGGTTTGATTTCAA